>JAJHUR010081194.1:0-69635 GCA_027495735.1 Lutjanus campechanus | reverse complement strand
TACTGCATTACGGTGTGAATACAAAGTCAACATGTCCTGTATTTATTTCAAATTAAAAGCCCTCTGGTGTTTCAGTGGACAGAACCCCTTAATTTCTTAAGTCTTCAATTATGAAACATTAACAGGAACATGTAAACTTACTGACTTGCAGCTCCACATGGGTTGAAATGTTTTACATCAGCCCGACCCCTAGTACTGATATTATCATGCATCCCATCTATATGGGTTGTGTATCAGATTTGTTGATTTGAACAGGTCAGAAAAAGGTTTTGGTAAATTCTGTACAAGTAGACATGAAAAACGTTTTAAAATTTTGGTTATCTGTTCAGTGTTTGCCAAGCAGCTGAAATAAAAAATGGTGAACGGTGACTCATGCTGGTTTCTACAATCAACAGCTAATTTTACATCCTGTTTTTGTCTCATATCTAATTCCTTTTCCTCCGGTGTTAGTTCATCTGTCCTTTTAGCAGCTGGGAGGGACTTCTGTAAAGCAGGATTAAAGATAGCACCTGGCAGACAGAATGCCATTGTCAGTCAGATCACATCAGTCCCGGTGCGGAGTGACACAGGCGGTGAAGGACGCAGCCTACAGAGGACAGACAGTGGACAGGAGGGGGACACGTCTCGCCAAGAATATGGCCCACCTGTTTTGGCACAGTGATGGAATACTTGACCTAGAGAGAGAGCCTGAGATTTATTGGACTTGTCACAGAACGGAAAAGAGCTAAAATATCCTCCTCATGTTATGCATGAGATGGAAATGACAACTGTCCATTCTAACTGATTAAGAGGGAATATAGTGATTGGACAGACACATACATTTTACTTTTAACTAGGGTTGTCAGTTTTGGTTCATTTTTTCTTTCAATAGCCCAACACCCACTTTGCATGTGTGTACACGCAAATTAGCTAATGGAACGACATGCGTAACCAGTCAAGAACATTCTGGTTGACATCCATGATTTTAGCAAATCCACAAAACACATTTCTAGAACACATGTACTTTAAAGAAACTGTTTCACATTTAGGCAAATATGCTTATGATACCACTTTCATATTTGTTAAATATAGAGTAGAGGTATTCTGATTCCATTTTTTTACCGTCCTGATACGCTCCTGAATACCTGAACTTCGTGTATCTGACGATACCGAGCACCAGTGAATTATGTGGTATCTTAGACACAACACTTCAACAGCTGGTTAGCTTATCTTGGCAGTTAGTTTAAGTTTTCTGTGCTAGACTATTTCTTGGCTGGGACCATTTACCAGACAAACAGCAGAGACTACAGGATGTTACTGGTCCCATTAGTGAGATTCAAAGTTGTCTGAATTTGTTTGTTACCACAGAGTCAGACTTGTGGTTTCCCTCTTTTTATCTCTCTGCTTTAAATTAAAACACAGATACGAGAGCGATATCAATCCTCTCATCTAACTCTGCATATTTACCAGAATGTTGAATTATTCCCTCAACATTTCATCACTTATGTGAATGTGTGCACTGAAAGGAGTGCTTTTAGCAAAACATTCTCCAATGGGTAATTAAAGCAAGAACGACAGTAGATGTAAAACAGTGATATCGCTAGTCTGAGTGTCTGAGACAAACTTTGTCCTCAGGCAGTAAGTCTGGGATTTTCCATCTTGTTGTCAACAAATCAAAAAAATACCAAATCAACAATGAATTGATCCTAGTAGTATTGCCTGTGTGGCCATAGCTTGATAACTTAATTTCTCTGTGCCATAAACCTTCATTATGGTTGAAACATGATGAAATACCTATAAATGAGCCACATTGTTATGTTGGTGCCACAAATGCTCACTAGAACTCCAAATGTGTATTAATCTGTGACTGACTTAACAAATGCACCATAAACTTATGTATAAGTAATGTTAGATAAAACAAACTACAGCCTCCATCTGTTATATGACATTATTCAGTCTTTTCAGTCTTTTTTTAGAAATCACAGTATATACTGTGACCCATTTTTAAATATGTACGTCTTCAGTAGGAGTGAAGAGAGCCACAGAGGAGGAGGTCAAAAAATAATGAGAGACAGACAAACACAATGTTAGGTTTAAAACTAGAAATATACTTTGTAACAGTGTTTCCCAAACTTTTTTTTCCTGCAGACCCACTTTTTAGAAATGACAAACCATCGCGACCCAAGAGACAATCGGCCTTATCAATAAATTCTGAAACGAGTTGATTTGTGGATGAATTAACTTTCCTGACCATTTTTACTGCCATTTTCACACCACCCTATATTATCTTGACACTTTATTGAAAACATATCAACATGTTAAATACAAAAATAAATAAAAAATAAATTCTTTCAGGCTGAGTTAACAGGGCAATATACACATTTTCTTTTATTTATTTGACAGCTAAAATAAAACCTCCTGTGACAGTCTTTGGGGATGACTGCTGTATAGTACTGTAGAGTCTTTATACAATATATAAACAATTTTACATGTGACACAAATCAAGCATCTTGTGCTTATTCATTTAAGTCAATGCTCATCTTGTCTTAGTTCTAAAAATAGATATTAGACATTAACACACAGCACTGTATACTCTTGTAAGCTACCTATTCATGGTACTCGACTGTAGTCCTATGACATTTCAATGTAACTGGAAGTTTTAAGAATGCGACGCACATAAGAGTTCCCTCGAGATGAGAACAGTTGTCATTAAACCTATGATAAATATTATTGCTCTCCAGGTTTACTGGTCCTTTGCCATAAAGCCCTGAGGAGTGGGAGATAGTGTTCTGAGACCCCCCCCCCCCACCCATGACTATAAACCCACTGCAGGTCTCCTCAATCCAAATGTTCACCCTTGGCATAGATTAAAGAGGATACTGATAAAACAGTTCAATCAAAGCACCACTGCCTGGTAGGGATCACATTTAATTACTGCAACTTTGACCTCGCCACTAACATTGTTTCAACACCACGAAACTACTCTGTGGATTTCACCTTTTCCATTAACCAGGAGAGCAGCAGCAATTTCACTTTATTACTTTCTTTTTTTGTTGTGTCCAAATGTCAAGGTGTGCCTGACTTTTCACAGTAAACACTCCGTGGCATCAGTTATTGTGAGATGCTTCCTCTCACATCTTTTCCAGGGCAGTGAAGGGGCAAAGATAAGAGATAATAATGCTATTGGTTGATTGCACAGTGAAGCCAAAGCCATAAGCTCTACTGAAAGCTGAAAAGAAAAGATGGAAGGGAGTGAAAACTTTTTAAATTCCTAGATAGATTAAGAGAATAGACGAGAGTAAATAAGACAGGGCTGGAGATGACCTTTTAATGTCCAGGCTAGAGAGAGACACATTAACCTGAGCTGACCCTGATCAGATTTGATCACTTAAGTCAACATCTTATTTTAACAAATGTGAATTGAAATGGCCCGTAGACTATACAGCAGAGCTGCAACTGTAACATAATAGGGTTTTTTTTCTATTATTGATTAATCTGCCAGTTGTTTTTACAATGTTTTAGTCCATGAAAAATGTTCGAAAATATCCATTTAAGTTTCCCAGAGTCCAAAGTGACATTTTCAACAATTCCAAGACCCAAATATATTTGGGTTGTGCCAGTATCAGTACTGGAAATGTCTCCGATATATACGAAAATGCTGGATTGGGTATCAACAAGCATGAAAATCTTTACACTGATTTGATACCACATTCTTTATTATCCCCAAAACAGGAAACATACAAGGTCAGAAGTACACAGTTGTTAATAAATAAATATATCAATATATATATATATATATGTTAACGCACCGATTATTTTTCAAGCAAAAATGTCAAACATTTGCTGGTTCCAGCTTCATAAATGTAAGGATTTGCTGGTTTGTTGTGGTCATTTATGACAGTAAATGAAGAATCTTTGGGTTTCAGACTGTTGGTTGGATAAAAGAAGCAATTTGAAGATTTATTTTGGGCTCCGGGAAATTCAACAATTAAGTGATCATGAAAACAATCAGCTTAAAATGATCCACAGCTTATATATCAATTATATACCCTATAATCTTATATCTTCTGTCTAGATCAAATGGACAGACTCTGGTTAGCTGTCCTTCCATGGTTCATTGCACTACATTTGTGATGAAAAAAAAGAAACTCTTAGCTTTCAAAAAATAACGCCCTCACTGAAGAACTTGGGTCAGTCTCATCATAATTAATACTAAGCACAAAAAACTGTGGACTGTCCTGCCTCTTAGCCAGTGTTTCAGCACCACGGAGAGCACCATTTCCACAAAGGGCAACCTGAGGTGAAACTGGAGAATATGCCACCAGCTGTTCTCAATCAAAGTAATGACTCCCCCACATGACAATCTGCTCCAGCTTTCCTAAAATTACTGATGGACATTCATTTTCTTCGACAGAGTGGGAGTCTGCAGTCTTTCCTTCCAAGTAACTGAACTCAAATCTGTGTGTTTACTAAGGCGGCGTCTTTCTGGTCGAGTCACAAAATTGGCTGCTTTTGAGCTTACACCCACTTCATTAGGAAACACTAATCAGTTCTTTTACTGCATAATGTCATATTAGGAATCTCCTCTGCTGCTGCTGCAAATGTGTTATGTCAAGCATGACAATACATTTTATTTTGAAGGCAGTATTGCTATATTATCTGAGACCTTGAGACAGTGTCTATGTCCTTCATGGAAAGGGCTGCACACCCAGCTGGTGGCTAATCGTTGCACAAACACGATACCTTAAACGACTCGAGTTGAGCAAACCCTGTCTTTTCAGGCTATTTGATATCAGCAAGCAGACAACTCACATAAAACAGATTTATTATGTCAAAACTAAATATGTACAGAGTTGATATTTGGCAACTCTGACCCTGTCACTTCCCACAGGCGTACACTCAGCTCTGCACAACAGAAACTGGAGAGCGGTAACAGTAAAAGTCCTCCTCAAAGGCAAATTAAATGGAGAGTAAAAGTAATTCAGGCAACAAGCAGAATATAGGCTGTTGTTTAGTGAACTGAGATGGATTAATCTAAATCCAACAGCTGCAAAAAAAATTGTCAGATATGCAGCAGATAATAGTTATTAGCTTGAACATATTCAAAAAATTTTTGTTTGTAGCGGTCTCTGAAATGTTATGCAGCATTGATAAGCAGCAGATGACCATCAGTGCACGGATAAAGCTTAAGGTTGGCAATGAGCGTAGCTGAGTTTAGCAGCGGTGTAATCCACAGAACAGGAGCTCAGCACTTTAGATGCAATTATGATATGAAAAATAGTAAAGCAAGCTGTCACATAAACCAATTGTTTTACGTTGTTTTATTAATGCTTTGCAGATATGATGTGTGCAAAGAAATTGTGACGATAAGGACCGTATGTGACAATAGCCATGTTAAGTTCCCCATGAAGCCAGTAGCCAACATTTTTTTACATTTTCATTCATAACTCACAGAGTCCTTGAATGATATAAGAAACACATATGTGCACTAGTTAATAATATATTTTCACTAATAATGACAAGACTATAGTATGTAGTGCAAGAAGGCAGTGTTACAATTGCATCCTTGGTGAGGGCAACGACCATACTGGATAAAAAGCCACTGGATTTAAAATAAAAACACACCTCACAGTAATCACATTGCTGCTGTAGTATCTAATATGCTATTTAGGATTTCTTTTTGTACATGGTTCAAATTCTCTTAGATGTCAGGCGTTGTATCCATTCAAAGAAAAAATCTATTTCTATTTTTGCAGAAGATTCTGCAACTACTCCAGTGGTAATTTTAATAGACATAGAAAAGGATTTTAACACAGACAAACAAGGTGCTTACAGTGGATCAAATGTCAAACGTAACACAGTGTTAGAATTGCAAACCCTTTTGCAGCCAGGACTTGGTACTGAACTATAATACTTTTATGGCACTCAACAAATTGCTTCAGTCCTATTGATTATTATGAAAGTGCTTTGATTGTGTGAAAAGGAGCTGAAAAATGAATTTGTACCATAATGTAATTTATATTTTGTTAAAATGGATTTTATAAAATTGGTAAGGAAAAAAAACATTGTCCGGGAACCAGTATTGAAATCAAGGTATAGCTATAGTACCAGCCCTAGTTGCAGCCATGATAAAATCCTGTAAGCAAGCTAGCAACACATACAGTATATTAGCATAGCTTATTCATATTCATTTTTAAGCAGTAATCTAGAGACCAAATTAATACAAGTTTAAATTCACAATCATCTAAACTTCACACAGCAGGAGAAAAATACTTAACTTGCAAACAGTAGCTTCGATACCTCAAAATCAGTTTTTTGTTGAAATTATCTCCTGTTTCACAGGCAGAGAGAGAATCCTACTGAGCACGTGCAGACCAAGTATCATGACTTTTGCTTGTTTCTGATTGGAGGCATGGAGTGTGTTACAATTGGCCCATGTTACAATTGCTCCTGGTCTCCCCTCCTTCAGAGAAATAGTTGCGTGTGTAGAAAACAACAAACAACAAGCCACACAGTACAAAACAACAGCACAAAACAACAGGAACAGCTGCGACTCAGCCCACAACACTTAAATATTATAACTTATTTCACGATTATGTAAATCAAAATACCAACATGCACCTGGCAAACAATCACAGACACATTAGCCCACAGCCTTAACAAAAATACCAAGCAAAACACTGCACATACTGTATCCAGGCAGCAGAATTTAAGAGAAAATCAGCATCCAGCAGATGCCAAAGAAGCACCTCTGAGAAACATGAAGAGCAGCCACATGGCACAACCTGATGTTCGCAGGCCCACAGACACAAACTGCACAGAGACACGCACCGGCTCACTTACCTTGCTGAAGTGGAGAAGCAGCTATCCTGAAAATCTCAGCAGAGAGCTCCAAAGGTTTTCCACAGCTCCAGGAAAACAGCAGCTTCCAGCTTTAACAGCAAGTTTGTGTCCAAGAGCTGAAACACCATTATTCGTCCACAAAGTCGTCCTAAAGCGACCGACAGCAGAGTTGTTGACAAGCCAACTTTTCCTTATCAGAGGCAGTATTGTCGGCACTTATGCTTTTTGTGTTACTGACAACCGCCACAATACCGTGCGTAAATAAAAGGACGTTAATATGACCGGCAGGTTGGTAAAAAACAAACAAACCCACTTTTCGCCAAGAAAACGTGCAGCGTTTTTCGCAGCTAAGACATCCCTCAGCTTGCAAAACGTCCAACACAGGTGTTTACTTCCTGGCGCCAAAATGGCTGCTGCCATTGTGCGGAAGTTCAATGCAAGTTATGTCAAATGTACTAATAGAATTTATGGAGCTATTTAAAAGTAACCTGTATGGTTACTATAGTTTCTTGATATTTAGTGGAGACCGGTGTTGATTGGTAACGGGGGTAAGGTGACCAGGTGTTCCTCTTTATGTGGGACTGCACAGGATTTTTATCCTGTGTCCCCACTTATCACATAATGACCATGTCCCACATTTTGATTGGCTCTAGTTTTCAAAAGTCAAATAGAACAGAAACAGAATTAGGCATAGATATGTGTATTTTTCTATATCCAAATTTTATAGCCTATCTATACTATACTCAGGTAAGGCTTACAATTATTTTGACTGATTGGCTGCAATTGTGATATTATTTGCGATATGAAAGGAAATAATAATTTTTACATTATTATTCTCCTTTTCTCATGATGATTTTTTGCAGGGATCTGTACCAAATGATGTTTTCTTAAGTCTGTACAATATGGTGTATTTGATGGTATTTTAACTCATATTTTGCCTTTAACAAATGTTGTACCTCATGGAAGAAAATTGCAGTAGGTCATGTTGTGATACTCTCGGCATAGGTGTCCCACATTGTCCCACACAAACATACTCTTTGTCCCACATTTGGTCACCTTAAACAGGGGTTGATTGGCACACAGCTATTTTCTGGTCCTTTGAAGGCCACAGAAACAAAAATGTATCAAAATGTGTTTTTTCCAGACCTGCATTCGTCTGCCATGTTAAAGCATCTGAAAGTCACAACTGTTTTGGTGAGGGTAGCATTTCAGTTCTTTCACTATATAACAGGGCTGCATGATGGTAAAATAATCATATTGTGATGATTTTGGCAGATCTGAAATTATAGGCCTAACTTGAGCTAGGGCTGCACGATTTTTCCAATTATTTTGACAGATACTGCGATTGCGATCTGATTCAGAATTAGTAGGAAAGACCATTTTTGCATCACAAGTTTCATTTTCAGTGGAAAAAAAAAACTATTCCAATTAAAATGATGCATCGTTTGTCGGTGTCTCTACCAAACAAACATGTTTTCTTACACCTGAAGAATGAGATTTGTTGGCCAGGACATCTCTGCAGCACCACAGTTCTTCATTTTAATGCTGGTTTGTCACACATTTTCTTTATTAAATTGCTTGAGCAGAATTGGTTGGCACACTGATTTTAGGGTTGGTTGGCACATGTGTCATCTGATATTATGTATGACATGATGTGGGGGTATTTCACCAAATATTTAAGGGACTTTTCCAAAATGTGGGAAATTGTTTTTAGTGTCTGCGCACAGCACAAATTAAAAACAAGCATTGTTTTCTACAGGGATGTTATTAAGACAACATCATTTTAACAGTAGCCGAAGAAACAAAAACAAAAACAAGCTAATAACAAACCTTGCAACAGAACAACATAGCAAGGGGAGGGAGTAAGCAATTTCTGCAACTGTTGTGACTTTCTTTGGCTCATCTGAGATGGACTGACATAGAGTAGAAAAGTATGTTGTGCCCATATTCCAGATTATTTTTTAGAAATAATGAACGTTGTGTCCTCTGTGGGAGAAAGAGGAAAAAGACCATCCAGATTACTACCAGCGTTAACTTAAAAGGCCAGAATCCGTGATGGTATGGAGTTGTTATTGTGCCCATTGCATCATGACGAACTGTCACGTCTGTGAAGGCACCACTGATGCTAAAAGGTACATGCAGGTTTTGAAGCAACATATACGATCATCCTGCTTATTTCAGCAACACAATACCAAGACACATTCTGAACATGTTACAACAGTGTGGATTCATAGTAAAAGAGTTTGGGCTCCGTGTCTTTGGTTCCCAACTGCTTACTGAGTGGTGTTAAAAGTAAAGATGACGTACAGGTGATCACAGTGGTAAACATACTCCCGTCCCAAGTTCAGATTTAGTGTATATCTACAATAAACAATAAAGTTTGCTGAATTCAGTTCAATATAGGCAGAAAAGGATTTGCAAATTGCACTCTGTTTTTATTTACATTTTACACAGTGTCTCAACTTTTTTGGAATTGAGGTTGTAGAAGCAAAAAGTGTGATAAGCTAGTATCCCAGCCTTTATGATCAAATCCCTCTTTTAGCAAGAATAACCAAATTATACTGGGAACATCAATATCACAGATATTTGTGAGCTCATTTCTTTTATCCTCCCTGTGCCCCCCCACCCCCCACCCAACCACCATTGGGTGGTTTGGCAGATTCGTCTTCTGACACCCCCCCATGAATTATATTGCTGAAAGTGACAGATTAATCACCATCTCTCTGTAATACTGGAGATGAACCAAGACAAACAGGAATAAAAATCCATACTCTCCCATCATAAGTGAATCAGCGAACTTGAGAGACTTCATTCCTGCTCTGACCCATGTCAGGCAACCCGCCCATTCACATGTATTTATGAACTGTGATGCAGTCAGTGTGACCTACAGTGCCGAACCACAGACCTGCATCATGTATGACAATCAGACTGCTTGTGCAGATGCCATCTGGTGGTTGAGTTAAGTGCATTGTGACAACTTACACAAAAGACAAAGTCAAGGTCTCCCCTACTTTATCCAATTAATCTCAGGGACGTTTTTTAATGTTATCAGTGAGGGCAACAAAAAGAAAACTGAATTATAGGTCATATTTATAGAAGGGAGGGAACACGTTCTGGCACTGATGCACAGAGATTTGACTTTGCCACCAGAAGAGAAAAACATACTGTTTTAGTCAAGCAGTTGCTTTTCTTAAAATAAGCATGTAGTGGTGCAGTCTACATGTAATAAGGCTCATGTTTAAAGATGTGACTGTGATTGTGTATATGTGCGTGTATAGTGGTGCTACAGCAACAAACAGAAGTCTCTTGACCTGATTTTCTTTCATTTGCGGAGCTTCTTAATTGGCCTGTGAAGAGACGTATGGTTAAACATATGGGTGATTACATATTGGTTAGAATGAGGTTAATTGGAAGCCTACTGTATGTCTCTCTGAACAGATGGGTCGATGCAGTGCTTACATTTACTGTGACCTATGTATCATGTTTATAGTTTCACTTCTATATAATTCCATATGGAAATAAAGGTTCAAATAAGTAATGCAGAGGGGTGAATTTAAAAATCAGAAATCAGAATTTAGATACCAGTTTTGAATGAGTTCAAGCAATGACTGTAATTCATTTAGGAGCTGCTGGCCATGACAGAGAATGCACTTTATTTTCAAATAATGAAACTATTCCAACCTAAATAAAGGAAGCATTCTAAAATATTGCTGTAATTGCATGATTTTGTTTTAGAACTGCAGCTAATTATCATTTTCTTTACTGATCAATCTGTCTATCATTTCTTTAATTGATCGATGAATCGTTTGGACCATAAAATGTCAGAAAGTGGTGAAAAATGTTGAAAACTGTTTCCCAAAACCCAAGATGACGTCCTCAAATGTCCACGACCCACAGATATCCATTTTACTGTCATAGAGGAGAAAAGAAACCAAAAATATTCACTTTTTTTTTATTTTTAAGAAATGACTCAAAATGATTAATCCATCCATTAATCACTGCAGTTCTATTTTGTTTGTTTTTTGGTACTGAACACCCAAATTGTTGCTTATGTAACTATAAAGCAAAGGTTTTTCTTTAAAAAAACAAAAAAACAAAAGTCTAAAGCAGCATTCAGTAGTTACATAATTTATACCTACTGTAGGTGTCCATTTCCATTCTTTAGAGAATATAATCATCATTTCCTCTTCCAGTCCTGCACTTGGTGCTTAACATCACAGCAGACATCATGACCTCCCACTCCAACACACAGACAGCTGACACAAGGTGAGACACACTCATACATCTCTGCATTATCATCAAAATATCCAAATATACAGTGCCTGGCAACTTGTCCAAACCAGACTCTGAACGTCATCAAACAGCAGGCTCAGTGGAATAAAAATACACTTTCATATCTGTAAAAGCCCGATAATATGACCAACGGGGTTGGACCAGACTAGACATCCATTTGCCAGCAGTGACTCAGGTTCAGCACAGCAGTCACTCTGAATATTTCCAGCACATCCCTCTACAGTACTTAGCGATGACCTCTGTTCACTTAACTGTCATTTTGAAAAATAACAGGCCGTCGTCACACCTTGGAACAGCCATCGGCGTGTTTGGTCAAAAGCCCTCAGATTTTAGTGCCTCCCTGGATCTTTTTCAGACACATGGTCGATTAGCCGCCCCTGGTGTTCGTATGCAACTATTAGCAGTTTGCAGCGTGATCGTATTCACAAAAACCTGCTCAATGAGTGTGTAGATAAGGATTTACAAAGCAATTTAAAGGACCTGTGTGTATGGTTTAGTAGCATCTAGTGGTGAGCTTGCAGATCAAAAACATCTCATCTCACTCTCCCCTTCCAAGAATGTAGGAGAGCCAGTTTTTGGTTTGTCTGTTCTGGCCATGGACAACATGACGACTTCCCAAAAGTGAAGCCAAAACATCTCCATTGCCTCCTGGTGGCTGGCTCCAGTATAGTTCATAAATCCCACCCCCTCTATTTTAGTAGATGGGACATGGGGTGAACTAAAACATCAGAGTACAGAGCAAATAAATTTTTCTCTGACATGGTTTCTCTCATTCTAAGTAGTTCTTATCACACTGGTGTATATTCAAGTATTCATGGAGCCTATCCTAGCTGACATTGGGCGAGAGGCGGGGTACACCCTGGACAAGTCACTCTCATATTCACACCTACGGGCAATTTAGAGTCACCAATGAACCTATTATGCTGCATGTCTTTTGGACTGTGAGAGGAAGCCGGAGTATCCGGAGAGAACCCATGCGGACAAGAGGACAACATGCAAACTCCACACAGAAAGGCCCGGCCGGCTTGGGGAGTCGAATCAGGACCTTCTTGCTGTGCGGCAGCAGCGCTAACCACTGCGCCACCATGCTGCCCCATGTTTTTATTTACTTGTTTAAGAAAAAACTAAAAAAAACCACCTCCAATTGCATTCAGGAGCTGCAACTTGTCTTTAGGCCCGGGGCATTGTTGCAGCACGGACCTTTTTTTCTGGCACACTGCTGTTAACAGTGTTGGAGCTGCCATTGGCAAGGTAGTTCAGTTAGTAGTCCTGTGGGATATGGCCTCTGAGATCAACGGAGGTTGGTCTGACAGGTCGGTGGCAGCCCCAGAAAACTTACTGCTGAATATTATATTAGTTTTCTGCCATATTCTGCCAATAGATCCCCGTAAATGTTACACTCTGGACCCTTAAAACTAAGTCAGTGTCTGCGGTATTAGATATACATGGTGTGCTGTACTGGATATCTGTCAGGAGCTCTTCATCAGTGCTGATGCGAACAAACTGAAACTGTGGGGATGAACCTTTTTGTTTGAAACTGACTATATGGAGAAACGTCAGCCGATTCACACTTTGTGACACAATCTGAAATGGGACAACAGCATCTACTCCCTGCTCTAATTGAAAAGGGGCAAAAATAGCACGTTTGTCATGTGGAAACTTCTCAACCTGTCCTTGCTAACATTCATGAATCAATAATACGTGTTCACAAATTCTCTTTTACGCTTTCTCATTGCCCTGCTTTCGGAGTTTCAGGTTGTCGACGATTCATCTTTTCCAAAAAAAAAAAAGGGCACCATTTTATTACATATAATAAAAAAAAAACATTCAGGAATTTAGCCATTTAACTTACCTTTTCTCAATAACTTAATATAAATACACAAGTTTTATTTATTCAAGTTAATTAAACTTAAAGTTTCTAGTGGTTATTTTCACAGCAAGACTGCAGAACCTATAAACATGAGTCTTGAAGTCTTTTGACTTGAAATTAAGAGTTGAATGAATGTGCAAAGTTCAATCAACTAACATCAATTAAATGGTTTTAATAACCATCATTCTGTTTCACTCAGTTTCTGAAACTAAAATATTTAAATTGTCTAAGGATAAAAAGTAAATGATCTTAAGATCAGTGGTTGGTAAAACTTTTTCAAAACATAAGAATCTGAGTTGGACTCAAAACTTACAAATCTATAATGGTAAGTCTTGAAATGTTCAGTTTTTTATCATTATTACAATATATCAAGTTTATTTGAAAATTTTTATTTGTTTTGAATCATTAGAAACTTGTCTTTTCAAAAACAGTCAACTTATAATTTTAAGGCAGCCGTGACACTCGCTTTTTTAAGTTAAAACAAATTTTTACAGTGCATACTCTTTCTTTTCCAATAATCCAATAAATTATCTTTTTCTTGAAGAAGAATGGATGCTGATGGTCATTAAATGGACAGAAGAAGATAGCATGGGAAAAAAAAGCATACAAAAACACTTGCACAAACAGAAAATATTAGTATTAATATTAAGCATAAACAAACCTCAGAAAAAAGTTCAGAAGAGATGATGGTTTATCCTCACAACTGATTAGAATTTGGTGAGAAGTATATGGTATAGATACTATAATACTGCTAAAAAAAAAAAACAATGTTAGTTTTCATATTTAGTGGCAGCTTCCTTTACTTTCTACTTCTTGAAAAGTGTATCAGCCTGGCATGAAGCCTCAGTCATGTTCTGAAGGTTTTGTATCCATCTACATGAAATTATAGTCTGGATTCATGTCTCTGTCCTGAATTTCTCAGTGCAATTTTGTCTCTACAATGTTTAATTTATTCATTATTCATTAGTCATTATGTGACTATATTGGCTGCTGCACAAATGGCAAAAAAAAATTGCACTAATGTACCTATTTTGAGGACATTTAATCGTGTCCATTGTCAACATCGCTAAAACAGCAGGGGAGGCGCAGCACTTCACAAATGTACGCCTGGCAGCCGTGAGCACCACGAAATTGCAAAGCACAATGGAGCCTTAAGACCACCTGTCACCTCCAGAGCTGTCACCTCCCTGTAACAAGCTCGAAGTGCACACTGGGAATGTAGATTCTCTTTTAACGGACAGACTCAGAGCTCAGGTCAAAAAGCCTCCTGTTCAAAGTGCGTGTGTGCAACCTGTGAGAGTTCAGAGCAACATGTTTGTTTGACCGTGTAGTATGAAACTGGTCTGAGAGGGGCATTATTTCAAATTGAAACAATGAACAGGAAATCTTCATCAAGGACATTCACATTATATATGTGCCCTTCTTATACACAGTTGCACCAAATAGGTTTCTTGCCATTTACAGCATAAACCCACACGGCAAACACTCCTTTAGGGTTCTGGAGTGGCTTCTCTCCAAGAGCGCCTGCAGCTAATAAGTACACTGTTGAGTATAAATGAGGATTACCTGGAGTAGCACTTTGGCAGGCTGCATCGCTTTTCTTTACATCCCTGTTCAAATGCACCCCACTGATGTTGAAGAGGGAGCACAAGCACTCTGAAAGGTGTCGCCACATTGAAGGACAAACCTCTTAATATCAGGATGATCTTTAAAAGAGGACGATGGCGCATATTTTTTGCAGCATGTTCAGCCTGAGGTGAACCTTGCAGGGGAAGTTTAATGTTAGTTATCAGCATTTGTATTGATAGCCAATTTATGCCAATGTGATTTCAATGTGGAGTGTCAAGTGGGGACCAAAGCATTGTGTTTTTTTTTTGTAGCTGCAAGCTAAAAGGCATTTTAAAAAAAGGCAAAGACGCTGGAAGTGGTGCTGACGTGGCTGCAGCACCACCTAAAACCAGGCATTATGAAAACAGTAAATGGCTTTTTAAAAAAGTGTGTTGAGGACCGGTGGCGAACTTGGGCCGTCTGAGGGGAAGGAGCAAAAATAATAAAAAAGGACACCACCTGTACGTGGCGGGGCACCAGTGTAGCAAAAATGCATTTAAGGTGAAACAGTTCGAAGTCCTTGTTTTCATTAAAATTGTTTAATTGTGCAACAGCTACTGCAACTTTCTAGCATGTAGGGCAGCCTATATGGCACTGCATTGTTTTGTCCATTGGAAGGGCACTTTAGAGGGCACTTAAACCATGTTTTGTGCACTTGAAGGTCACCCAAGAGGGCACTTTTGTGTCACTTTTTTGAACATGGGTCACTGGGGGTGAGTCCACCAGTGGTGCGGACGCACTGCTGAGAGAGTGAGAGAGATATAATATTACTTTGTAGTTTTGTGGTGTTATCAGTAAAGCATGACCTACACTGCAGACTGGAGTCTCTGTTAATGGTGACAGACAGGTCTGTGTTATATACGCTCATCTCCACCATGAAATGTCTGCCACTGTCCTGCATTATCAGAAACTATGATGAAGTGTCCAGACACTCTCTCCCCCACTTCATTTCCTTTGTGTATGTTGGTTTTCAAGTATGCTGTCTGCTGTAGTGTGAAATGTTCTCAAATTATTGTAAGCTCTAGTTAATACAAGTTATTCTGGCCATTCAAATTAATACAAAAAAAAAAACTATCACTATCAGAATATCACGCTTCATTCAGTATGACATTTTATAGACTGGCCTGAAAAAAAAGAGAAGTACATTTTATTAAAGGCTATTAAAGAGATTAAATACTTCTGGTTCTGTAGAGCATCAATTCACACACATCAATTTAAGTGCATTACTTATGAGTTTCAGTGTGTTTTGGCCTTCAGTCATTATGTTGAGATAGTCATTATTTTGAATAAATGTCTCTAATTATGATTCACACTTTTTTTTCCTATCATATTGGTGGAAATGGGCTTCCATAGTTTTGCATATTATATATACACATACATATTTAAATAATTTTATAGGATAATTTAGTTTTATAATGTACTTTTCCTTTTCTGACTCAGTTTCTTTGCATATTATCTTGTTCTGACCACATGCCTGCTGAATTTTAAAAGCCAAAATTAGCTGCCCTGTTTGAGTGTCGGCGTTTACGTTTTGATTTCTTCTGTTTTAACTGTTACGACACACATTAGGTCACAGACTTCTTAGAAGTAGGGTTAATTGATACGTCTGTAATCTAATTTGTCAGAAAATGTATATGCAATATAAAACAGAAAAGTATATCATATTCATTCCCAAAATGAATGTGACTGCACATAAAAAGAATTTGACAAAATCTCCAATAACTGTAATCTTGAAATATGAAAGAAATTATTTCACCACATAAATTCATACACATTTAAAAAGATAAAAGTACCTATGTACAAAGTCCATCTTTTGAAATTTTTTTACTATCAACTGCTTGTTCACTGCATCTGTATTTTAAAACTTGCAGAGGCAGAAACTACACCCAGATTCAGGTCTGGGTTTGGTTTCTCTCACTTTCAGAGGGAATAATTATCTACAGCTCAGGCAATCAAACCAGTCTTGCACAGTGAGCACCAGAATGCTGCAATCACAAACTGTAGACTTAAGCTTCTGAGATGAAAGCACCACAAAGGCAGACACAGAAGCAGGCAGTCAAGACCTATACTCTAGAAATATAGATATACGTGTGTAAAAAGACTCCAGATGCACAAAAGATTTTCAGGTCTGTTTTTTTTTTATTTTCTGGCATGTTGTCCATCTTTAAAATACACTGAAGATTACTGATATGCAGTTTATCATCTTTTTTTCACGGTACAGTGAGACCCTGATTCCTGTGTAATGACACTGTTATAGGATTACTCTACAAACACAAAATTAAAATACATTAGCTGGCATACTATCCTTATGAAATGCATCATAACGACCACTTTGCAACAAAAAGACAATGCCCATACAGTCCTTAAAAGATGCACAATTCAAAAAAACATGTTGACATTAAATCAAGTGATTTAAGTCCACGACAAAAATCAAGTTAAATGCGCTATTACACAGGAATCTGTTAAATATCAAAACAAAATATCAACAGAAATGCTCTTTTCACAAGTGTAGCAAAAGACAATTTATCATAGATATAATAGTAACAGGTGACAAGGCCTAAAATAAATGATAATCTCTTGCCATTCTGTCATAAAAACCTGACAAACACATGAAATCTCAAGAGATAATAAGAGTGACAAAGACTCACATTTGTTCCAACAAGACACTGTACAGCTCGAGGGTGGAGTCGTGGGCTAAAAATGGTCGACAGCTTTTAAAATTCTGCAGATCAACATGCCCCCTCCTTAGGAGTTCATGGAAAGCCAAGGCATTATAAAAAGGTAACGCAACTCCTTGTACTCAAAGATGGGAATAAAGTCGTAGCTTCAGAGGACTCTTTAAAAAAACTTACAAAACAAAGTAGTAAACAGCCAGAGGAGCACGATGTCCCTGGTCGAATTTTATCAGGCAGACGTTTTTTTTTTTTTCTTCTACACGGCATCCACCCACCACACCAATCCAAGGGCAAGTCCAACTTGCACAGCAAAATGATAACAAACAACAGTAAAGATTTGACCAGAACTTCAGTGTTTCTCTGTCTTTTTGTAACGAAGGAATCTTCCAGTTTCCTAATAAAATGCATCTAACTTCTTCTTTAAGTTTGGGAGGTCTCCATGCTTTAGTGTGATGACTGATGATTTGTTCGTGCCTCCCCGCTCCTCGTTTGCAGTCTTCATCCACATGCCGCTGGTAGTGATTGCAGTCTCATGTCTCTGCAGCATTTGTATATGTACTCCACAGAAAATACAGACTTTAGCTTCAGCTGGGTGGATGATACATATGTACAGTAAATGCTAAAACAGATCGATAATGCTAGTTGGCAAAAGTGGTGTGAAGTAATACTCTAGTTGGTTATGGGGAGGGGGTTAAAAAGAGCTGTAGCTTCCCCCACGAAAAAAGGCAGAATGAGTTCAGTCCGTACAGCGAAGGCTGAGTTACGAGTCAGGCTTGTCGTAAAAGCTAAATGCTTTAGCACCATAGAATACCACTTGTTGGCAAGCAAAAAGAAGAAGAAAACTCCCATAGGCAGCATGTACTGGATATCTACCAGCACATTTCCAGCACTGTCTTAAAACTTTCATATAACCCACAATGTACAGACATCTCTCCTTTCCCCTCATGCTGAGCAAATGGATAATGAGGTGTCAAAATATTTATGACCGATGCTTCAATAGGTGCAGATCCTCCTGATTAATCTGTTTCTGATGATCAGGCAGGTTCCTTCTCGGCACAAGTTTTGCCATGATGACTGCCCAAGCTGAAGGGAAGAGATCTGGGCCCAGCGGGTGGAGGAAAAGTTGTTCCAGAGGTTGATTTATGCAGAGCGGAGCAAAAGGGGGCAGGAAAGGTCAGAGAAGGGTTGTGCTCTTGGGACTTGGCAAGTTTCAGTCAGAACTCGAGTGGTAGCAGCCGAATGAAATCTTCTACATGTAGCCGTGAGTTGTCTCTGGAAAGGCCTCCGGCAGGGACCTGCGGTGGAACAATGTGACCTCAGGTGGTATAAAAAGGGACCTGATGGATTGACAGGTTGACACTCAGACGCAGGTGCCTTGGTGTGCTGGAGGAAGGGCTTTTCGGTTCTTTAAAGCCTGGGACTTGTCCTTAAAATCTGTCGGCTTCTGCTGTGAAATGTCTATCAGCGCACTGGCGACAATGAGGCCTATAGAAGAAAAAGAAAAAGTGAGAAAAATGTGAGGGTGGTAAAAAACAGGCAATTTTCTACAAATTGTTTTGCTCAGTTAAAACAAACTAATGGATATTAAAAATGTTTAAGTATTTTGCAGCTTCAAAGAGCAAATTTTCTTTTTCCCAGTTGGATTTGGCCACAACTTTAGTGACTGCATCAGGAAGTAAGAGGACAAAATGAGGAGGTAATACAGTACAATACAATCTATTAAAGATACCATTAGTATCCAGCAAGAAAGCTGGAATATGAAAATGGTTACAGACCAAAGATCCAACAAAAACTGACTAGGTAGATATTGTTACTAAAGTATGGAGAGAACGACACATTGTTAAATCCACAGGTTAATAAATTCTTACTGCAAACATGGATTGTGTTTGTGATTTCATGAGATTATTATCGATCAGTTCCAGCGTTCCCAAACGTTTTCAGCACAAGAGCCACGGACGCTCCAAGGACCCAAACTTACAAAAATACATCATGAATTGTTTAGATTTATAAACTATCGATAAAGAGCACAACAAACCATGAATTGAAAATGTTTTTGAAATGTATGCGTTTCATTTTCAGGGTACATCTCAGCAAAAATCAAATTTGCAGAGTGTAATGTTAATTTCTCACAACCTCTTAATGAACTTGCACTGTCCACTGGAACAATAGGGGGCTTTTAATTTGAAATGATACAGAAAGTGTTGACTAATGTGGTAACTTTAAGAGTGCATGTGGGAGAGGATAAAAACCAGGCGTCATGCTAAAATATTGTGGTGACAGGCCAGATTTTACATTTCCACCTGTTAAGCTTCTGGTTTTATGTTCCAAAACACATATGTTAATTGTTGTTAGTGTTTGCACCATGTTCTGTTCAGAACATTGGTTCTGGTTTGGTTTATAATTTGAACCATTATTGAGCTGACCCCAGCTGAATTTTACTACAGCGTCTCAAAGTTGTTTTGTGTTGAATGTCATTAAAAGGTTGACATCGCTGAGAGCTGCTTTGAGTTTTTTGAGTCTGCTGCTTGTCACTATTTGAGAAAATGAGACATGCATTTTACTCTGTCATCTGGCAAACCATTAAAAACGAGTCTCATTCCAATTTTGAGTCCTGAGCAAGGAAATGCTAAGTCGCTGTATGAACTGACATCAGTATAACATTTGTATGAATGCATGGGTGGGTTTGTTCCTCCTTATTTTGTTGTATTTCTATGTTTCTTTAAAAAATAAGGTATAAAAAAGAGGAAGAGGACAAATGTATGGTATATTCACTATAGCTGTTTTTAATTATGTTGTTATAACCATGGACCTGCTTTCTGAAAAACAAAGGAACTGAATTCGGTGAGTCATGTGAAGTTTGTAGTTGGAAGGTTGTGCTGATTGTAAGCAGTGAAATGTCATTGACTGACCGTCATAATTATTTCTACTGAAGTAATTAATTTCGACGCCGTTGGCATCGTCAACTGAACAGGTGCAACCCAAGCTTGAAAACAGAAATCACTTTAAATTTAATTATTCTGATATGGCATATAATGTTTGTTTTTTTTCATACAAATGACCTTTTTTTTTACTAATTGAACTTATGGGTTTAATAAGGTGATTTAACCGACACATAAGTAACAAATTCTGATGTGCAGTCTGGCTGATAAATGTGGTCTATAAGACACTCACTGCATCCAGCAAAGATGATACGTTTTAGTCCAAAGAATAATTGTCATGGTTTGTGTGTGTGTGTGTGTGTGTGTGTGTGTGTTACCTGACTGTCCTGGTGGAGGTAAGCCTGAGGGTCCAGAGGGCAGACGCATGAGGACAGTCAACACAGCAGCTTTCCCTCCTGAACACGGCTCCATGGCGACAGGTTTAGGTGCACCCTGAGAAGAAATACAGGAATAAAACATACCTTTAAATACAATTTCAGGATGATATTAAACTTTCCAGAAACAGAAAAATGTTTCCTGGTTTATTTGGCTTTGATAGTAAAAATGTAAGACTATGAGAAGTATTCAGACAACACCAACAGCGGAAACTTGTGATAAGATGTAACAGCCATAATGCATGATAAAAGTACTGGGATGTCTTGGTTGGCAAACCGCTGCTTCACTAGCCAATCTTAAATCAAAGTGATGTGACAGTCACACTTGGAAAGTCTTGAAAGCTGTTTTCTGCAATGGAAAATGCGCTGTTGAGTCTTCTTTTTTTGGGACCAACGGTCACCGATATTAGCTGCTGGAGTTGCCGCTTTTAAGACAAGACACCCTCCTCCTGAGACAAATGGTTCGATTGTTCACACAACAAAAACACTTGTGTGTGTCCCTGTCAGATGGTCCACGTGTCGAGGCAATGACCTACCCTCCGAGTTAATGGCCAAAACTGCTTGTCTCAAGCGTGAAAAACATGTCATCCTGATAATGAATGTCAAGGGTTTCACAGCATGTTTTGGATGAGGGGATAGAAATTGGGGAATAATAACACGTCTGAGCAGAATTGACTTTTTTCTATGTGTCTGGCTGAATTTTAAATGGAGATGACAGAGTCAGCAGAGGATAAAAACAGGGACGCACACGCATTAAAACGTGAGAGAATCAGGAGTGGGATGCACTTATTTATGTTATCATGTTCCACTGTTTTTCAACTTGTGCAAACAACAAAAAAAACAAGACGCTGATGCTAATTTGTGTATTTTAAATGAGCATTAACCCTCAAAGTCTCATTACACTGGACATGAACAGTATGTTAAGTTTAAATGATACAGCAAGTGTCAAAAGTTACATGTAGATTTTTTTATCCTCATGAATCCTGGTATGCCAGCCGTTTACTCACACTGTAAAGCCACCCTTTGTTCAGATTACTTTAAATTCAGTCTCAACATTCCCAAAGATATCAAACACCAAATGGGTATAAAATGATGACAAGCTGCAAAGCTAACTCAGAGTAAATATGATACTGTCAACCAATCCAGAGTAAAGAGACTTTAACAACTTTAACGCTACTTTAAAGAAATTAAAAAACGAAAATTGGATCTTATGGTATTAACCTGCTAAGTTACAAAAAAAAATCCTTAACATTAAGCTGCTGGTGTAAATGAATGGGAAAGTACTTTCACTCACTCTTTGTGTTAATCAAAAGTAAGTGCAATCTTGTTTCTTATGAAGCATGCAGTGTAATTCCCCATGCAACTTCCAATTAATTTTGCCATTCCAAATGCCACAGTCGCCAGCTACAGTTTGTTTCTTAGTCACTCAGTGACACAGAATGCTTCATAATAATACTACTACTACTAATAATAATAATAATGAACCTCAGGATATGAACAGCACAGATGAACATTTCACATCATACAGTAGATAAGAAGATAACATTTTTACTAAGTAAGAAATGTCGACAATCTTAAAAGAACAACTCAAAGAAACATCCAGTTCCAAATCAAACAAATCTGTCCTGGAATGTAATAATGTATCATTTGGTGTGCTGAAGATTTTGTTACATTAATAGCATAGCTGCTAATGTAGCTAGTTAGCATAGCTTTTAGCCAAATCCTTCCCAAATACACATAGCCAATGTTTGGCTATTTTGTACTTGTAA
This sequence comes from Lutjanus campechanus, assembly GCA_027495735.1. Classification (NCBI taxonomy): domain Eukaryota; kingdom Metazoa; phylum Chordata; class Actinopteri; order Lutjaniformes; family Lutjanidae; genus Lutjanus; species Lutjanus campechanus. Next base: position 47,285 of record JAJHUR010081194.1, on the reverse strand, counting down.
TAATATATGGATTGGCTAGAACTTTTCCTTTCTTCCTTGGGAATTTTAGCTTTCTGATACTGGTGAAGGAGTTTAAAGTATAAATGAAAGATGTGTTGGTGCACTCTGTACTGCAAAGTATTTATTCATAATTTTGTCCAGGAGATGATTAGCCAATGATTAGCCAGCTTAACAATGGACTAGCTCTGTAGCTTAAAAAAGAAACAAATGTTTTAACCATTGATACACTGCAAGATAAAAATGGACATCATGACGGTTCCTTCAGACAGTTTGTGAAGCCTTTTGTGTGCAAGCATGGCAAATTTTCACAAACATGCTACTAAATATTGATTATGAGAGGTGCGGGATGGGTCCTTCATCAAAAGAGAGCCCTCTTTGCAGAATTCAAATACTCTGCAGAGGTTATGATTGCTGTCAACACTGGCCCGGGTTGTTTTCCATTTGTCTGTACTATTAATCAGCTGGAACTAACACAGAGGGACAGAAAGATGAGGAGAATGGAGAGCAGGACAAAGGTGAAGAAATAGAAGAAAAAAAAGGAAAAGCGCAAATATACAGTTCATTAAATGTGACAAACTCTAATTGTTAATCAGTTGTTGAACTCCTCTAGGAAGACCAGCATTTATAATGCTTTTGCTCAAGCCATATAACTTACAGTAATGAAATGGCCTACAATTATTCTAGATTTAATGCTTTGAATAACACGACGTGAAAGCAAACACAAGGAGGCTAAAATTCAATTTCACACTGTGCATAAGAGACATGTTTCTGTATTGCAGGCAGGCTGGAGACTGACAGACTGTTTGTCTGCATTATTTCTCAAACACTGTTAGGCCACATGATCAGAACACAATATTCTCATGCTTCTTTTCAGGTGCATTCACAATTGAGAGGCACATATTGGATCTACCGCTGACACGCAGGGCCTATTAAATTGACAGCCATATCATGACCATTCAAATGATTCTGCTAATGAATGTAAATCACATTCACACAAGCGGGTGAATTTAACCTATTTTTTTTGATTAAAGCAGACTCCCCTGCAAGCTACGCTTCTATGGACCACTGGGTGAAACATCATTAGAGCTTTTCCAAACAAATTAGTAACACTGAGAATAAATTGTAATTTCTAAGACTTGTAATAGAAGCTGCAGCACTGCCGTACAACACATGTAGAAGTGCTGTCTAAATCTCTATGTTAATGACATGCATCGGCTGAAAACAGTTTTAAGTTTAGATCATATTTGAATCAGACATTTGCTATTTGATATGAAATTGACATGTTTACTCTCTTTGCTGCTGTGTCACTCTGCAGGCGGCTCTTTGCTTTTATTCTACAGTCTCCACACAAGCTATGGACTATAAGCTTCTTTGCTACACTTGTTACTCTGTACATACCGAGTGACCGGTGCAATAAAGAGCAAGTGCTCTGCTCTCCACCAGTCACTGGACAAACTCATGAACTCCGTTTACATTAAGGGACCCTTTGCTTACACGTCCTATCTGAACTGCCACTCCAAACATAGACAGTATTGCCTCCATCACCTCAGTTTTGACTGCTCTGTTTACACTGCCTTACTGCACTATTAATCTGGACATATTTCTTAATTTAGCTTTCATACATAAAGTTGATAAAATCACAAGTATTAGTATCAGTATAAATGTTAGTACAGGTATTATTACTAATAACCTAGAGGGAAATAATGCTTTATTTTGATGCTATCTTTCAATTAAATTACCAAATCATGGTTATTGTTGGAGTATGTAGTTCCACATAACAATGTTTGTTGTGCACTGAAGTGCTGCTGTGATTTTTGCCTACAAAGCAAAAAGCAAAACACGTTTTCGTTTGTGTAAAAGGCATCAATAATAGCAAGCTTAAGCTTCCTTTATCTCTAATTTTCTCTGTGAAATTCTCTTATTAATCTGGGATAACGGATGCGTTCCTATACTGCAGAGGAAAATAAAAACATTTAATATTATCATTTCATTCCATTTCAATCACTGAGTTGCATTTCCCATCAAGGCATTTAAAATTGCTGTGTCCATTTTCATATCTTCCAAAGACAGTTTACACAGCCTGCATTTCCACCCTGCATTAATCAGGCGCGAGGACTGTATTATGGTCATTCATTCATTCATAAACATGCATGCACCCACATACAAACACACCCAATGTATCCTGCTTTCCTCCCCCCCCCCCTGCTGACAGCTGTCATCCATCATACTAGCTGTCCGTTCGGAGTTCCATATGTTGAATGCCGGCCATGGTGAATAGAGACATCTGTGACATCGGGGCCTGGGTCTGCAGTGTTTTGGGGCCCGACTGGCTCTCTGTCCAACAGCTGCTGACATATTGGTCACTAAAAGCAATGTCCATCTCTTGGGGGTTGAAACTGACCAAAAAATGGAGGAAATGGGCACAAAGGCTGTTTTCATTTCCTCTCAGGCCAGCTGGAGGGTCTGCAAAGATTTAGCGACAGAGAGCTGGTACTAACTAATGCAGTGAGATCAGTGCTGACAGTACAATCACAGAAAAAGGTCTTAAATGGTCTCATGTGTTGGAGCGGGTGTGAGGGGTCACTGTGGTGCTGCAGCCCTTCTGTGTCTTGTTTACTGTGCGGTTATGGGATTCAAAAATTCACTCAGACTTCACCTCAGACTTCCAAACTGACCTGTACTGCACGTCGTTACTGCATTATGTGCCTGCATGTACGCTTCATTATCTATACAGTCTCTCTTGTCTGCATTAAGTCAGCGAATGAGTGGGTCTGAGTTCGATGTACAAACAGAGCTGGTGAAACAAACAGGAAAGCAGTGATGCGAGCGCGGCATCAGTGTCCTCTTTGACATCAACAAATATTTTCAATAGCTAAGTGGTGCCAGATGCTGACCAATTAACCTCTATAAAAGAGAATTAGGCTCGTTTCATATGGTTCACCTTCAGCTGGTGCCCTGGCACATGATGGAGCTGTATGTGGTCCAACACATGCATTTGCACATTTGAGACCATGTAGATTAGATTTTTCCCAAGAAAAGATTCCAAAATGCACTGACACACTTAAAAAAGCTGGCAAAGGCAACTTGAGTATGATAAAGTGCGTAAACATATACAAATATATCAGTTCCACACATAGCTCCTCAGTGCTAATCATTTTAACATGTAGATTTGAGTGTATAAGAGGGCAAAACAGTCGTAACCTTGGGTCACACAATTGGCTGCTGTTTAAAGTGCCTTTCATCAGTACTGACACCGGCAAAAAAGAAGCCTTTAGTCCGAGCACAGATGCTGCAGGCTATCACAGTCGCTACAGCTAATGCGTGACCAGTCACAAGAGCTCTGAAAAAAATATCTGCATGTCCAAAATAGAAACTGTAAATTAAATAGTATTTGCATAGTCATTCTTCCTTTGTTTCCCTGCGAGGTACGTTTCATGACCTTTCATTAAGTATGTAACATGTTAATTTTGGATGTGGCTACTGCACATCTGGAATTAACATCTCATCAGTGATCTGAGACCATTCATGTACTACAGGAAATGGAATGATTTACATAACAGCATTTAATTACAGACCTGCAAACTCCAGAGCAGTAAAAAGGTGACATGATATTAGAATAAAATCAGGGAGAAGGATGTGGGGCAATCTCCTCTAGAAGGAAATTTTTATCTCTTTTAATGAAGCCTTTTAGAGCGTTTTGAGATAATAAAACAACAGGAAAACAACACCTTGTTTTGATAAACAAAAAGGTGTTAGAAGAGGGACAATTCACATCGTGCTTTTCTTTTCCTTTTCTTTTTCTTTTTTGAGCTAACATTATAGTAAGGTTATATGAGCAAATAAAGTGCTGATAACGGCACAGTAGCCTCTGCCCTTTACACGCAGAACACATTGGCTACGTCTACTGGTACGTGATGGATACCTCACTAAAAAGTGAAGAGTTTGCCGGTGTGTAATTAAATTAATTTATACCTATTCTTAAAATAAATTTGAGCAATGTATTTTAGTTTTGGGCAAAAAGTTGCTTGTTTCTCCTTTATATGTTACCATGTTCCATGTGTTTTGGTAGGTGCCACTTAAAAATCAAGCATAAAAGGCTTGTAAAACAACAAAGTTCTCAGTTGTTTTCTGCAACAATACTTCTATAACCACTTCCTTAAAAGCTGTATGGACATCTAAGTAAAATTGAAAGTCAAGCATTCACAGGTTCATTCTGCATCTTGAAAAGGTCGAGAAACAGAAGACTGAGGACGTGTGTATTTTTTCTTTCCAGTTATCGTTTCCAAAACAGCTTGGGACATTGTTTACAGCAACACTCCCCAGTGGATGCGAAGTCTCTGCCTTAACAAGAGCACTGTCTTTGGTGTCTGTGCAGGGAAGGGAGGGCTGGAAGAAATGATTAAATAACAGACGGACACACGCGTCCCACTGACAAGTGTGTGATTAACATTTTACTTAAATCAAGGTAAGGGAGCAGTTTCCAACACTATTCAGATTCAGATCTGTATCTCAGTGCTTTGAAAGTACAACAATAAAGTGCACTCAGAGAGCTAAGAAGCATTGTTTTTCTCCTCTTTTGTTCTTTACATTGCCCTTCACAATACCATAATGCACGGTGAGCAGCACTCAGCGCTGCACTAATAGCTAATGTAGTGCCTCTTTGCTGGTTGCCACAGTGATTTTATTTCTCTCAGAGGCAGGTGACACAGAGATGGCCCTGGCTGAGGAAACGCTGTTGGCCCTCCGATGTCAATTTGAGGATATAGCTCCCTATATTGCTTTAAGCTACGCTTTTATCCCTTGTGGCATCGAGTCTGAGGCCGTGCTTAGTGCCAGACTTCTTCTCTATTTGTATCAGAGGTATTCATATCAAGTTGCATCTGGACAGTAAAGAAATCTGTAGATGTGCAAAAGCATGTGAGCATGCAGGGTATAAGAACAAATTAGTCAAATTTGAGTGCCAAATGCATCTTTACATGCACACTAATTTTCTAATATTATTCTGAATATGACAGTAATCTGAATTTTATACGGGTCATATAAACAGCATATTTTGTTTGGATATTCCGAACCTTGTTTTTTGTTGTTGTTTGATCTTAACCTTGTTAAGCCTAGCATTTTCCATTTAAGACATTTGGGATATGCTGATGATTGTTTGGGGGGTTTTTACGCAGTTTGTGACACACTGCTTCCTGCCCGTTCATGGTCAGCTCGGTGCATTTTAAAGAAACCAATATTCCCCCTATGGAGGAATATATAATATTTCTCCGTAGGGGATGGTTGTGCGTTGTATGTCATTACATTAATTGGAGTATGCATGGGTGCATGTAAATGGGAATATTTATTTTTGTTAGCCACGTTAACAGCCAAGAAGGAATATCTTTTCATTTTGTGCACGTAAACGCATATAAATGTACCCACTTTAAGACAAAGAACAATAATAAAATGTCCTGATGTCACCATTTTAATATCAGAGCTCTCCCTCTCCAATGCAGTGATGCCTCAAAGTTGTGACCACACTTTCTTTACAAAAGGATTAAAAACAGCCATAAAAAAAACTTGTGAAAAATCAATATATATCTTTAAAAGTCATCATGAAAGCATCAAGGATTGTGACATTACTTCACATAAAAGATTTTTTTTAAAAACATCGATTGAAAAATGTCAGCAAGTCTGTAGCCATGATAGGAGAGAACAATGCAGATAAAGACGAGGGACACGGGAAGAAAGGACGAACGCTTATTGATGCGGGGAGTGGATGAAAGGCTGACATACTGTGAGCAGCGGGCATGAGCGGGTTGCGTGCAGCACAATGAGTCCTAATTATATACTGCTAAAAAATGATGTGATCGTCTACATGTCAGTAGATGCACTTTTAAGCTTGCTTGTATCAGATACAAAGTCCATCCAGGAATCCATTTAGTTTTAGACTCTTGCAAGATGTTATAAGATTGTAGTTGTTTTTACACTGCAACTCCCCTTTATTCCATACATTACATTGGCATGAATTTGATAATTAACTGCGTGTGTGTTCGTGTGTGTGTGTGTGTGTAAGCAAGCGAGCAGGACTCACGTCAACCACAGACTGCAACAGTTCTGTTTGTTCTCCCCTGGCATCCAGTGCAACAGCAACTGAGGCAAATGGACGACTGGCCATCTGCTGACGCTCTCTCATCAGTTGCTGTAATGTCAAACACAGATGACAGATGAGCAAAACATAGAACAGAGCCCAAGCAAACATTAGATTCATGTTGAAAAGGCAAAAAAAACACGTTTTAAATTTCAGCCTTTAATAATGAAGAACTTGAAGGACGTCACTATCATCCAAAGCTATCCCATTAACGTATAAAAAACAGCTAAATACTGACAGACAGTGGGTTATTAAATGTAATTTATCTAAAGTTAGTAATGGGATTTTCTCAAGACACTGGAAAGATATAATCTAACAAATTCAACAGAGGTTAAAGTGTGTGATGTGTTCTGTGTTAATCAAAAATCTGCATGAATAAAACAAATTTTTCACCACTATGTGAATCACAAGTAATTATTTAGTCACTGGTCCCAAAAATAATCAGTATTTTAATCATGATAATGTATTCATAAGGATGATGTATCTGATGAATCTTTATTTAAAAAAAATGTTATGCAATGCCATGAGACTATATTCTATAATATACACAAAGGATTTTAAGAGAGAGAAAATTAAAAATCTGACAAGTAATAATAATAATAATAAGTAATAGAAAAAAGCAATAATTAAGTAATAACTTGTACACTCTTCAGGGCTATTACAGTATGAAGCTAAAAATCAATAGCAGATATCAGTAAGGAAACATTGAAAGACATACATTCTCTAAGCACATGGGCAATTATTTTGTGATCATTTGTGTTATAATACAATAAAACTGAACAGAAAACAAAGACATTTTAAATGAGATCCAAACTGCAGTAATATCACAGCATTTGAAATAGGAACAGACAGATTCATTTTATATTGACACTCAAATTCAAAATGATATTTATTGTACTTTTTTCCTCACATTAAGCATGCCACCACCGAGAAACAAGAACACAAACAATTCTCTCAGAGGTTCTGCACAGCAATGCTGTGTTCAGGTAACGGCCCACGACTGACACTATTTCTGTTTCTTGGACTGAACAGAAAATAGCTTCTCTCGTTCCCCTCTAATCGATATTGTAAAACAACTTGCGCCACACTTTCATCAGCGACGCAGTGTCTGATCAATATCGAAACAGGCCACCATTTTAGTGCCAAGGACATCACTGATTGGTATTGGATTTGTGATGAGCTTAAGTGTGCGGCATTAGGATCTAATTGTACTTCAGATTACTAAGCACATCAAGCACTTGTGATGATTGGCCTCATAACCTGCCCTTCCTTTGCACTTCTCTGAAGTTCAATAAATATGGCTTTACTATGTGTGCACAAACAAATAAACAAATTGATACAAAAAATATTAACACATTTAAGATAGACACAATATTTTATTTTTAACCAATTTGTTGGATGTGACATCACAACTTGATGGCTGTGAGGGACTTTTTAAAAATGATGTCAACAGACATGGAAAACACAAAATATATTAATTCAATTTTTGCTACAACTCTCACCCAAATAGCTACTGTTCAACCATAGCTTAGTTTGGATCTCTCCTCATGCTTGAGTGGTGTGCATGCAGCTGTAGTTAAGACTGATAGACACATTTTTACAGAGTATGGACGGTGGTGTGTTTTTTTTAAAGCCTTAAACACAAAAGCGAAAGCGTACAGAACAAATTAAGCTGTGTTTGTTAGCTCAGGCATGTATACGACATTCCCTGTCGTATACATGAGATATCGTGGGGATCTTTTAGTGCAATATCATGTGTACTGCCATTAAGTGCAAGACCCCTTTTATAAGGGTCTTGTGTTAAAATGTGTCACCTTGAAACATTAAAATGTCAGTCAGAGACAGTGTTTGTGCCCAAAATCATTCACTCATCTGCCACCCCTCACTCACTATGTAGGGATTTCTATGTAGAGGACGATACTGAGAAGAAAAACACCACTTTCAGACTCTACTCACTGCACCATGAATTACATCATTGCTGTTGTTTTTCTTTCAGCACAATGCATGATGGTATATAGTGCTTGGTGAGTGACCAACGGTTGTACACCACTTTTCCTGATAAATTGTGAGACACTTTGAGTCCACTCTATGTTGTTTAAGAATTCCCACTATACATTTGGACCTCACTACAAAATGGCAAACTCTCCATTTACTGGACTATACAGTGAGTAGTGTGTGATTCTGGACACACCCAGTGTTTTCTACTGATAGTGCTCATGTTCGCTGAAGTAAAATCCGCCACTGACAGTTGTCAATCAAGCGATGGCCAAGAGAAGCCTGCTTTTGTCAACTGCTGTCTAGAATCAAGGACCCATTGTTTCAAAAATTACTATGAATTTCCATGGTGAATCTGCCACCATTATGATAACGGCAGGGCAGAGAGGAAAGCTTGAGTGCAGCTATGGCAACTAAGGGGCTGGAGCTAAGGCAAAGGCCAGATGCCCAGAAAATAGAAGCGCAGTTTAACTAAAAAGAAAATTAAATGTTACAGTATAGTAAAGTAAGTAAAGTCCACTTGGTCAAATAAGGTTTAAAATGAAAAAAAAAAATAAAATCTAATATTCATTTCACTGAATGAATAATGATACAACTCTCTCATAAAATCTTTAATTTTTTTTAAAGCACACTAGATTATTTAAGCTCTCGCCAATTATCTCCCATTACCCCTTCAATAAAAACTGTTTGGGTCAACTGTATGAGAACACTGAGTTCTCTGGTGGTCTCATTTCTGAATAGAAATTTGTCCTTGCTGTAGTAATGAACCCTGAGATTGTTGTGTCCAGACCCCCACCCTCACTCACTCTGAATACAATTAAGTACTCATTAGTCTGACTATTAATTGGCAAAATTCAGATGAGGTCTGGAGAGGCTGATAGCATTGTACAAATGAATAAGTGGGGGAAAAAAAATGTCTGTGGAACACGCTTTGAATCAACGTCTTGGGTTATCAAAGATTCCATCTATATGACAGGTTTACAAAAATATACATTTTTATAGCTCTGTTGAGGCTGTGCGCAGGAAAACAGATGGTGTTCAATTAATATGTCAAAAACCTCGATTAGATATTTAGAAACTAACTGTGAGTCATTAGCAAGACTTGCAGAGGCAGTTCTTCAACCACAGCCTCCATCATCCGTGGCTTTTTGCAGAGATTAAATTAAAAAGACCTCAAAACATCGTGTTCCCAAATGTAGCTGATATTTAATAAACCTTTCAAATAAATGCACTCTAACCTGTCTAAAACACCTGAAATGGCAAACAACAAAGAATGTCATTTTTTTATAGGTATTTTAGAAGTTAAAGATGACATTCAATTGGACAATTCCTTATGTGATGAAACTCAAATTGTAGAGTCAACAGTGATAATTAACATTATGACACAGTGTTGTAGCTGCTGTCTATTCATTTTTTTGCAAAGTTAAAAAATGTCTAAGTGTTTACTGCCACGAGGCACACGTTGAGGCAAAATGGAAGCACGTGTCCTTCAGATCACATATTTGTCCGATGTAAGACTTTTTGCCATGGTTTAATTAAATATTAGGCCAATTTTTGCAACATCAAATGTGAAAATATAGGTGTACTCTTCTGAGCAAATACAGACATCGTTATGTCAAATGACATTAACTGGTTAAGTTATAAAACATTTGTCCAATGTCCAAATTTAAAACAGTTGTTAGTGTGAAAAAATCTATTTGTCCTTCATGATATTTATCACAACAATTGTAGCCAGAATCTGAAATGAGGGTATGCTCTGTTTTATAGTTTATTTGTGACTTTTAAATACAACCTCAATTCCAAAAATGTAACTAAAAACAGAACTCTATGATTTGCAAATCCCTTTTGACCCATGTTTAATTTAATAAGTATAAAAACAAGATATCTAATGTTCAAACTGATTAACTTGCAGACGAACCGTCACTGTTGTACAGACTCACTGCTGAGAACTGAATGAGAGAAAAGTTCGGGTCAGTTCTGTGTGAGAACTGCTGTGTCGAATCCCTCTGAAAACATTCCCTAGGGGAGGTAAAGTTGAGAAAAAACAACAGCCATATGAAATTGAGATTGATCACCTGATTGATTTTTCTTTTGGAGGGCCCATGTTAGATTGTTGTACATCTCTACTATTAAACATCAAACCAGCAACACCAAAAACTACAGATGTGAGCTGCTGGGCCACCGCAGGTCAGAATGAGAAATTTTGCCCTTTTCGAAAAGATAAAAGCAGGATGGAGGGCCCGCCGGGGTTGTTGCAAAACAAGAAAACAGCTCACAGCCTATTATGGTTCCTAACACAAATGCTTCAAATCCAACAACATTCATCCTAAATGTCAGATAGCAGTAATGTTATTTATCATGTTGCAGAATTCATTTAAAGCAACAAAGCATAAGGAGTGAGCAGAAGCAAAGTCAGGGAATACTAGCACTTTGCTCTGTGTGCGGCACAGGCATCAAAAATGTGCTGGGAATACAATCATCACAGGCCCAGCACAATACCAGAGAGATTCTAGTAATGAATACTAAGTTAACGACAAAAGGAAAGAGTGAACTCTGTAAAACCGAGTAACATTTGTGCAATGACGGACTGATTTTGTCAAGAACACAAGCTGGAGCCATTCACGGTCGTGATAAGGGTGGACATGCGGTGCATTGCTATGCAACTTGATTAGCTTGGCAAGTGAGTGCATGAATTATCTGTCTTGTGAATGCAGCATTTTGTTCCCTTCAAAGGATTCTATAAAAGGGGAAGTGTCATCCTGCCTCTGAGCATATTCTACACCTAAGGAGGTCACTTTGTCCTTTGCAAAGATCACTGGCTGTGCCCACAGGCGCTGTCCTGCACAATCAAAAATTTAAATAAAATGAAGAATAAAACAAAACACATGAAAATATTGAATCGTGTACTCATCTACCATTCAGGAAAAGTGAAAAATGACTAAATAAATGTGTTTTCTGATAGCAATTTCCCTGTTTTTACTGGCTAGCTGTATGTTGATTCATATTTTCACAATCTACACTGTGATTAATGGACTGAAGATCACTAAATGAAGATATCCAGTCCACTGAATACCACACTGATACGATGCTGGTGTAGCTGAGTGGTTTTGTGGGGGTGGAAGTACCAAGAACTCATTAGAAAATATGAATAATATGTATTATTGTGCTTTTCTAAAGTAATAAGGTTAAATTATCATATAAAATGAATATAAAATATTCATTAAATGTTTCCTTGCTGTATCTATCATTCCGTTTTGCTCATTAGTGGGATGGCTTCTAAGCTTCCAAGGGTAAGGTATAACATAAGTTCAACTCCTCATCATAATTATGCTCCCATCATCTGCAACTTTAAAGGAAATTATTAGAGTGCAAACTTTGAACTGAACGAGGGACAATCAAGGTGACCAGGGGCTTAAGAGTAGGATAATCTTATTACGGCAATCGATGACTGCTGATTGAGCTCTTTAAGAGAAGAGCAGAACGTGAGACTACATCGAGTCTGAAGCGGGACATGAGTTAAGTAATGTGTTCCTCCTAGTCTTGTTAATGCAGCATAACAGCAAATTAGACAATCGAGCTGTCAAAATTGGTTTGTTTATGATAATTTTAAGCGACTGACAATTGAGTTTTCCACAAAGGCTCATGCTGCCAGCATATAAAAATAGTGCCAGGAAACAAGACTGACTTTAGCTCTGCTTATAAAAAATAAAAATCAGCCCTTTCATTCGTTTGGCAATGCAGCAGGGGTGTCCAAAGAGACCCACGGGGTTGTCCAGCAAAAAAAAAAAGACCCTGGCTGAACTTCTGCCAGACCACAATGCAACTTCATCAAGCCAATCAATCAACCTGAGAATGTTTTTCATTAGGATACATTGTCTGGAAACCCCGAATGCCAGTACAATCTTCAATCAATCTAGTGGATGCTGAATGTCACAGAAAAACTGACATTTTTGATCTGTTGGCAGAACCAGAGGAAACGTCCAGGGATCACCGAAGTCGGTGGGCCTCCCTGAAAACTTGGTATTTCACCCGGATGGCTGTTGTTTTTCAGGACGTAATTTAGTCCATCTAAATGTCAAGATATTTTCGCACTATTTAGCTGAACATATTTCTTCTATAACATTATGATGGTCAATTTTTGAATCTATCAACAATCAGGCATGAGGTCTCTTTTATGTGTAATCTAGGGGTTAAGGCAAAAAAAAAAAGGTTAATAAACAACTTTTTAGTTTATGGTTTTGCTTGCTTATCCAAAAAGTGACACGACGACCCAGTGCGAGCCAATGAGAAGACGCACACAACATTCCTATGTGATGCAGGAGTCCCACGGTAAGAAACATCCTCTGGGCTTTGTACCAAATTCCATGGCAATCAATCCAATAGCTTCTAAGGATGCTGACTAAATTACAGAACCACTGCATACATTTTAGGGCTGACCCAAATGTTTGAAGCATCAAATCTCTGTCCGTTGCTGTCACAATCAATTTCTAAATCGGGTTTAAATGTTTGTTGTTGTATTTTTTTTATAAATTTTTTTGAGTAGAGTAAAGTGACATTGTGCCGGCTGCACTGAAAATGAGGCAAAAGCATGAAATGCACATAAAAACCAGGCGCATTCCCGTGATATGAGCGCACAGAACTGTATCCACAGTAGCATAAAAGCATCCTCACGAGGAAGCACTTCTGCTCTGTGTGCACAAATGCGGTCTCGCAGCACAAATCTGTGACAAGACTTTTGAGACTTTGGAGGCAGGATTGGAATAGTTGCTGATGTCTCTCATTAGACTTATAATCACGATAACAGTAACACTTGGATATTTGCGGGTAATTCTCACTGAAGCTTCGAAGCCCCAAAAATGGTATTGGGAGCAGCCCTAGTGTGTATAGAAGAAAATAACAACGAAACTACATCTGTGAACCACCATTACTGACAACACAGCACAGCACCTGGCTCTTAACCTTTACATCTTTCACTACCTTGCCCTCACTGACACAACAGGCAGTTTTAAGCCATCAATTACAAACCTCAGCCATTACCAATGTCATGGCAAGAACTTCTATAGGCTGATGATAGCTTTCAATAAGCAGACGCTAATGACTGGTGGATTCAATAAATGGTGCTTTAACATACTGGAAAAAAAGTATGGTTCTCTGCATGGTAACCGGTGCTGAATAATAGTTTTTAGTGCTTTTAGAGTGCCAGTAAAACATCACCTCTGTACATGTTGATCAGTACATATGTTTCAAGCGTGTTTGAGGTGTGTCTGTGCGTGTTTGTGAGTGTGTGAAAGAGACAAAGCGAGAGGAGGTGCATTAGATACATCCACATGTTTGTGTGTAAAGCATCTCCGTGTTGCAGTCTTGTGAAATGTCAGTGCCCCCTCCCATCTGTTCCCCCCACAGGTAGCTTCAAAGAGGTCAGCCCTCGTCTTCGTTCGTGGCATTTACAGCTGTTCTCTTTTCATTCCTCTTTGTCCAACCACTCAGGATCCAAGTCTCGTCACCTATCCTCAACTAAAATTATTCAAATACGACAGCTGCACCTTTGGTACCAAGTCCTTTCGACTTCTGACAAAAAAAGAGAGCCCTTATCCAATTAGTGCATTAGTGCAGTGAAAGATGAGCTTTGCAGGATTAAGTCAATACCAGGAATTACACATTTTCCACCTTATGGCTTTAAGTTTCTGAGAGGATGTCATTGGTTATTATTATCTCCTCCATCCACAGCTCCCATCAACAGCCTACTTGGTTTCATACAAATACTCTTGTCAAGTGGTTTTCTAGGAAAAATCCTAAATCACACAGAGAACCGGGTTCATATAAACACTTAGCTTTTTAGATTAAGCACAACCAAGAAGCACAGATTTCACACCAGAAAGCCAATAAAAAACATTCAAAGTTCAATCAGCACCAGACATCCATATGCCAGTTGGCTGGATCAGTGTCTCATTATTGTCCCTGCTAGCTCAAGAAGCCTCATTAAGAATCGTTTATTCCATGTCCTTATGTCAGATGGGGGCTTGTGAGCATTACATGGCTTTCAGTTCAAATCCTTCCATTCCATGTTTGGACAAGCCTCGTAAGTGCACAGGCTGCCCACAAACCCTTTCAAATTAACTGGACACAATGCTCCGTGAAGAGCCCATCAGCTCACCAATGGACAAGATTGGCGTAACTGAATGAGTTTGTCTAATATCATACAAGGCTTGGTGCTGTCGCAACACAAGTGAGCAATCACAAATTTCCCTGAAAGTCCTGTCATTATAACTTCACATTAATAGTGACAGATTGCCTCAAGCAGAGACGAGGAGCAGACTACAGACGTCTGCTAGGCTCACTTCTCCCTCCACATCCCAAGATTTTCTTCATTTTCAAACTTTGGCCAAAAAGTCTTCAGCCCCAACAAACACTGAGTCAAGAAACATGACTGGAGGCAATTTATCAGATTTCTTGCGGCTCCCTAAGGAGCCATGAATACTTCATACATCTTTTTTTGCACATACGCAGTAGAAATTCCCAAGACCTGTAAACACACTTCAGTCCCTTTTCCATACACATGTGCTGGTCTGACTTGATTTGGTTTGACTCAGCATGTCAGTCAAGTACAGCAGAGATTTGCATCTCCAGACAACAAGGCTATACCTGCTTCAAAGTGTCTTTTAAGTGATGTGTGCTTGTCTTGAGCCAAGCAGCTGTAAAACGGTTGATAAATACATCCCTTCTGATGAATTTCTCAAAATAAAAGTCCCCCATTATTTTATTATTTTGAAGCCTTTCATTAAGAAGCAGCAAAATCAGGAAACGCTGGGTTTTCATTGGTGGTAACTTAACCTAATTTTACTTTCCAGCAAAAATGAAACGGTAAAAGTACAAACCACAAATACTCCAAACCACAGAGATTCAGTTAGAAGCTACAAAAGTACTAAGAGCTGAACACACAGAGCCTTTTAAAAATGTCTTTCTGTCTCATTTCTGGCATAAACGTGATGAGTCTCGCAACACAAGCTTGTTTTCAGGGGTAGAAGTGGAGGGGTGGGGGGTGTCTTCATGTTTTGGCTGCGGTGGATCTATCTTGAATATATTATGAATGGTAATGGAAATGCAAATCGGCGTGGCACAGTTTGACTCCTCACCAACAAAAATGCCAATGGAAAAGCCCCATTAGATGTGGACTTACAGTCGCAATCACAGTATCAGTTTAAAAATGATCAAATCCATGGTTGGCTGAACACATGAACACTAGAACTGAATGACATTTGACTCACAACTGACTGAGTAACACTGTTACAATCTCTCTTGAATCACTTTAGCTGTAAATGCATCATGACAAGAATGTGATCGGATCTGCCTGAACACATCTGGATGCAGTCTGGTTCACATTTTGTTTGTATCTTATGTAGATTTAAATGCAATGCATACAATGTACTGAGATCTGTACACAACAGAACACTGGATTATCTAACATTAAATGCCTGTTGTTGTCAAATTTAGAGAAAGAGCAAGCGAGAAGACTGAAAAATGACAGCATATAATTACTGATTATACGTCTATTCCAAGCCATAAAAGGCCCGAAAGATGTTTAGCTCTAACAGAAAAATTAAAGTTATACAGGTGGGATGATAAACAGTAAGAAATAACTGTGTGCGCGACGAGTAGCATCACATTCATCTGTGTCGCTCATCTGCTGTTAACGAGGTATATAATTTATCTAGCCATGCTGGTGCTGCAAAACACTGGGACAAAAACTGATTATTTTTTAAACAAAGAAAAGAATAACTTCATGTATTACATAGCCAAATTTACAAGAGGAGACAATAATTAAGAATCTGTCATAGATTGCATGTCACAATGTTTATGAAGTTTCACAAAATCTGTGATTTTCTTAAGGGAGTCAGGGGCTGATTTACTGCCACATCAAATTACTCATGCAGAGGTTTTGCTTTGGAAGACAGAGAGCCAATCTCAATGAGAAAAAAAAACGAGTAGAACTGCAATGATTAAACAATGATGAATTGATTATTAAATCAATCTCAGACTGTTCTGAGAATTGGGTAATTATTTTTTTTAAGGCTTTGGCTTGTGGGTAAAACCAAACAACTGTTCGATGAATTGAGAAAATAATCAACAGATTAATCAGCAATTAAAATAATGATAAGTTGCAGCTCTAATAACAAGAATGCATTAAAAATACAAGGTGTAAATGTAAAAGCAAGATCGAATTGTTTATCTTCTGGATAACATCCAGATCCCAATTTAATACTGGGTATAAATAGGGTGTTAAATGAGCTCACTTTAAAATGGAAACTAATATCTTTAATATCCAGCACCACTTCAGAACAACAACAAAAAAATTCAACCACCAAAGCAAAGAAAGTCCTCCTTTTGAGGACGCACAGATGGATTCAGGTATAATTGTCCTCTGTGCAAGCGCAGGAGATCTTGATTTGTGGGTACCTTTTTTTAAAAAGAAAGATTGATTATGTCTGCACCTGTCAGACACTGATAATAGAGCTTATTAAACAAAAGTGAGAAAACAAAGGATCCAAGTTGGCAGTTGTTCACAGGATTGTTGGATCCCATTGATTGCAGCATAAAGTGTGAAGGCGTAAAAGTAGCTGTTAGCTATTTGACCTTAAAGCTACAAAAAGCATTTTCAGACTCAGATACTTACATAAGTGAAGCCCAATTTCATACATAAAAAGTATTTACACAATGTAAAACAGACCTTAACTAGTTCAACAATAACCACAACAAATGATTCTACTGATCTGGATATTATGTAATGGGGGCAAAGAGAACCACCACATGAGAGGCAGTTAAAGCCTACTTGCAATGCTGAGGTACCCATAACAGCACTGAAGAACACCCTCGAGGCTGTTGCAGCTTTCAGGAAAAGGTGACCAACACGCAGCTACTTTTTACAACTTCTCTTCAAATGTAGGGCAGCAGAAAATGCCACAACAGGAACCTTAAGGCATGACTTTTCTCAGGTTTATGAAGCCATGTACCAGAAATCCAAATGTTCAAAAAAAAAAAACTCTTTAGTAGTAAGACTGTGCTACATTTTGGAATAAATCATGGATAGGATGTGCAAATCCCTTTGTTGTCAGCAAGGTTTAACTGCATTAGAGAGAAATATTTGATCAAAATGTCATATTTTAGGCTTGTCAGATCTCATGTTGCAGCTACAGGTTTTCAGCATTAATTCCCGCCAAACCTGCAATAATTTCTCCTTCGCATCAAACAAAAGCTGGTGACAAATTCCCAACAGAGCAGGACTCAGTGGAATTCACGGTTTAGGATGGATTCAAATTCAGAAATATGAGCACACTGAGTGATCTAAGGTTCATTTATTGATTGGATTATATTTCAAAAAGAAATATCATTTTGCCACCTTTTCAGTGGAGTTTGCACTCCTTAAAGTTGAGTTTATTTAAATCTTGAGTCAAGCATTTGTAAAACAATGGATTAACAATTTATTTCCTATAAATTCTTCACTATAAAGGTCCCCTGTTATTTTCTCATCTAAAAGCTTTTATTATGAGGCAGCAAAATTAGGAAATGTTGGGATTTCATCTGCGGTAACTTTTCACTCCTGCTTCTCCACATGAGAAAAACAAACAAACAAACAAACAAAAAAAACAGAAAGACAAACCCATCTACGGATAAAACAAAATCAATCTCATCGATCTCCTATGTTTAGTCAGTTTAGCATTAAAAAACCTGCATATATGTTGGAATTTTGGTGTGAAAATAGTACAAATTACCCACAGACCACATGGTGACCACTTTAACTGAACTTTATATGGGAAAAGACCGATTCAAGGGAGCGCGCACTCAGACAACAACACAGAGCAATAAAAACATATAGTGGATGTATATATTCAATAATTAATTAATTCATACAAATGAACTGGTGTGTCATCTGCAAACAAACTTCCATCTCACAGAATGAAAACTAGTATTTTGCTCTTCCAATGACAAACTTTTCAATCACCTGAAATTAAGAGATGGAGATTTTTTTTTAAAACTATTTATCTGTTTTCATCTGGCAGCTGAAGGGCAGTGACAAACAGATGATGGGAATGCCAAGAGCAGACAGCAAAAGTGAGCAGAATTTCAATGACTTGAGCCCATCTGCCTGAATTAATTTTTATTGACTTTAATTCTTTGGATAGGCATGATTCGCTGTCACGGTAGCTATCATTCTTGTTTATTTTCATATATCAATTAGAGGATATAAAATTCAGATCCTATGATTATCAATGTCATCCCCAAAGGGGAAATAAATTGCGGAAGCTTTATTAGCAGACTGCAGGTCATAAGGCTGGATGCGAACCAAATTAAACTTCCTGCTATTGAGTATCAAACAGCATCCAGGAGAATATAGGATTCACTCTGAAGAGATGGAAATGATGGTTGCTCTTACAGAAACCAGCAACCAGCCAATGCAGTTTGAGTTAAGGGCAGTGAGATGAATTTACATACATTTGCTCTCTTCTTCAATTTCCAGCAGAGTATCTTTCTCAGCCTCTTTTTTAATTCCTGCTGCCAATCATCTCATCTTTCACCCCTTTTAATCCCCATCTTTTCTCAACCCCATCTTTCATACTGACACTGAATATTAACGTTTCATTCTATTCCCCTTTCCTTAACCTCCAGTATTTTTACTCGCTTCCTTCATACTTTTTCCACTATCCACTTAATTTAAATCCACAATTTATCTGAATCATCCTTAATTTGAATTGTTATTTCTGACAAAATAATTAAAATAGCAAGGGTTGTACTTAAAGAAGCATTTGCCACTACCAGAAACAAACGGTGGTCTAAGGAAGTTAAATTGTTAACATAATGCTGAGAGCAAAGGGTGTTGATGTATCAATGTTCTATCTTACGGTTTAGACCTGTGACATCATCAACCTAATTGATGCAACTGACCAATCAGCTGGCACACCTGTTCAGCTGTTGTTTGCCAGCAACTCTACCTGCTCCTGAGGATGGTTTGAAAAAGGATGGATGATCTGAGGGTGTCTACAATCTACTTTACAACTCTAGAGAGTGCAGCATTTAATGCCCTCAAATCTCTGTTTTCCAACCTTCACACTTTACTCTTTGTGAACAAACCAACTGTAAACAAACTGTTTACAACTTCAAATTAAACTCAGCTTTTAATCACCATTTTGAAACCTGTGTAGTATCTTGAATGCAAAATTGTGTTTTAATGGTGCAAATGGAGAAATTTAAAGGCTATTTCAAGTCTGGCTGTACTCTACATAGCATTTCAAAACTGAGAAAAGAGATCATAAATTCGATTGTGGATTGTTATTGCCATTATATTGGTTGTGATATTATTTTCTGGCCAGATCGTCCACCCCTAAACCAACTGAAACAGGAAATATTTCTCTGTCCTTTTTGGTGTAATCGACTCTTATACATATGCACTGTGTTTTAGATTCACTTACCAAGATTTGTTTCTCCTCTTGTAATTATTTTCGAACCCATACTATTAAAATGGCGCTGTGCTTATTGTGCTCTTTTGGACTTTTTCTTTTGGCTCTGTATGGACTTATCAATTATATATTAAAATTAGCATCAAAACACTGTCTCAGAAGAACTGAGGCACCATAATGTTGAGCAGTGATATTTGCAGATCTGTAAACACTATTTTATGGACTTACTTCTCTGCGTCGTGAGGCCCAGCAGGTCTGTTTGATCTTCCACACCACTGCTGCCACCAGAAGTAGTGATAGAAAGCAGCTGGAATGACAGAGAGGAAACAATATCAAGCAACATGACTTTAACCAACAACAGCTGTCACTGAAAAAATGCTCACATAGCTTCTTTACCCAGGTGAGTTTCATGTTACTATGTTACAACAACCCTTATCTTAAGATTGTGTGCTTTGCCAGATATTCAATAGTTGTTCAAAAGAACTTTTTTTTTTTCTTTTTTCCTTTTATGCCTTTAATTTATAGGACAGGTATGACAGGAAAGGGGAGAGAGAGAGCGGGGGATTGACATGCAGTAAAGGGCCTTTTGTGGGAGTTGAACCCACGGCAGCTGCAGAGGACTGCAGAGTTACCAGGCCACCCAAAAGAACAACTTTAACAAAATGAATTTAGATTAAAAAAACATGCAGTTGTTTTGTTGTATGGTGTAGCCATGACTTAGGACTTATTTCCTTTAGTTCACATGGGATTTGCTTTAACCAACTGATACTTCAATTTTGTGCATTTTCACTAAATTTTCTTCATATATTCAAACAATTAAATTTTATTTATTTTTTTTGGCTGAAACACAGAGAACTTAAATATTCAAACTTTCCATCGAACTTTAAAAAATGACCAAACAGTTGATATGATAGGATATGAAGAGGCGGTACATTCATTTCCTAGCAGACTGAGTAGCTTGGCTGATTACTTCAATTAATAACCCAACAGTAAAATCATTAGTCAAGGGAAATTCAGCGAGGTCCGAGCGCCACTGAGACAGAAAAATATGACTGATTGAGAGATTCCACTTCATTATCCTGGTGACAGATGAGAATGTAAAGATTATTATGTGCTAAAGAGACACAGTTTTGAAAATGGCTAGTTTCATCTGTCTGTACGAGGTATTTAGTATCAAAGAGGGGATACGCTCATGGTTTAGATATCTATAGTACACTAGCTCGCTTTGCATTTGATGCGACCATATAGGCTGTTTGTGCAAGCAACTTATTATGACCCAACATCGTCTCGCAATACCAGAAAATCACAGTTTGGTTTGGTTGCCTAATATTCGTCAGGTGATTTCTAAATGCAAAATAGTTGCTTGAATGGCTGTGAGATTGGCCACTAACAAACCTATGCTCATTTACATGTTTTCAAGGACCCATCTTACCAGAAACAATGGTCTCACCCAATTTTCCTCAGTGGTAGGCAAACAAATTCGGTCTGTTACTGCTCTAATATGAAAGACTTTGGATTAGTTTGGCAATGGAGATATTTTTTTTAATTCTCTCAATGAAAGCTGGGAGATTGTACTCAGTCTCCATTGAGTGAGTGTTTTCAGACTGACCTGTGAGTCCAGGTCAAACACACCCAGACTTTAACCCAGGAGACTGCTGTTTGTGTCCCACGTGAAATCAAAAGTCAATGTTGACTTGCGTCTTAAAGCACAGATGTAAATTTACTTTAAATTCAACCGATTGCCCAGTCATTAACGAGTATTTCATCGTTTTCCTCTAATTATTCTCTCCTCACTGAATTAGAAGGGAACCCAACCCTGTCCCTGATATCCAGGAACAAAGACAATTATATTTGGATTTGAAACACATACTGTAATATGACCAATGAGCCCTCATCTGTAGGGACACGCCACATTTCTAAAACGGGCAGTCTGGTCCAATAAGCACATTTCTGCGGAGACACATGACTCGCTCTGACTTCATAGACCAATTTGTTAGATATTTAAACTTGAACAGGCTTTCAATTTCGCCAGCCACACCTGCTAGATCCATTGGCCGGGATCTTTGAAGAAGTCGATAAGGAAGGTGATAACACCTAGAAAATACAGCCTCTAAAATACAGAGAAAGCAAAAGGGAAGGCTAACAAGCAAAGAAAATGAAGGAAAATGGGATTAAAGTGTTGAGTGACGGGAAATTCTGTGCTTCAAACACCTCGTCATCACTCACGGAATTTTATTTGAGAGGTGCACAAGCTGGGAACCCTTTCATTCTTTTAGAAGTATTTGCACCATCTTAGACACCTTTGAAGATAACACTGAATGGGGGGGCTGTTGTGTGGGCTTCAATGACATTTTCGTGTGGCAGAAGTGACAAAAATCCCCTATCCCTACAAATGTCTGGCTTTCATCATCACTTTTTTGACAGTAAAGGAGCTTAAATCTACTTTGCTGTTCCTTCTGCTATTAGAAATAGTTCTGCAATCATTCATGTTCTAACTCTTTAAGGTGCTGAAGGACAAATGTAAATTTTTTCACATCTTAAGTTTACTTACAAGTACTTGTGGATATATGGGATAGGGTGATTTGTAGATCTTATAAGAGCAGTTCTGAACTTTCACTCACCCAAACATACACATGAGGAAAGCATGACAGGAAGCTGTCACACATTATATTTCATTTTCATGAGCTTACTTAAGTCCGACAAGTCCCACTGTTCTTTTTACCACCATAATAATGATGTCACACAACGTGTAACATGAGAAAATTGGCCTTTGACAGAGAGGAAACTGAACTCAACACTGCGGTCTTTTAATTACATGCTCATTTCTGCGACCAAAAGGCTACAGTTACCACAAGGGAAAACAATCAATAATATCTATAGTTGCTGCTAAAAAGATGAAAACGTGATCCAAGAAGCTTTGTAAAAAGCATCCTTAAAATGCTAAATGGGAAATTGTGTTTCTATTGTTTGTTTTTGGTAGACAGTGGGACAGTGGATAATAATGCCACCCAAGACACAACAATGGAGAAGTCTGAATCTAAAGGATTGTCTTGTTGAAGCTGGTGAAGGATGAAAGATGGGGGTTCTTCATAGAAATTAATGGTATTTGGCTTGTCTGTTTGTGTGAAATAAATGTGTATGTTTTGCTTTGTCTGTCTTGTTTTGCTTTGTGGGTCCTTGCTTTGTTGATGTGCAAAGTAAATATTGTTTATGTAGTGAGAAATGTAAATAAAATCTTGGGTAGACCCTAAGAGGGCAGGAATTTCATGGTGGCCATGGCTGCCATGCCCCCTCAGTTTGGTTTTATGCTTTTTCAGGTGTTCCAAATGAAAACTCCTACTCACCTGTTAGCAAAAAGCTGTGACGTATGCAGCGCCTTCCCCTGCCTCAACATAGGGGGTTTATGTGAACCAATATCATCACGCAGAAACCTACAGGACCTTGTTTGCAAAAACATTGTACTTCCACCAAAATTTGAACGTTTTAATTTGAATAAACAACACTACTAAGACAGAGTGAGACTAACTGTGTGTGTGTTTGTAGAGTATGTAACTGTGTACACATGCACATACTCTACAAACACACACACACACACAAACATGACCGGAATGAAGCTGATTTTGTTAATTAGTATAAATCAGACCCTGGGGTACCACTGCACTCCACCTATTAGAGAGTCTCTACAGAATCTAATCAGAAGGCATAAAACAATCAAGACTCTTAATTAGATTACAACTTAGCCAGTACTGTGGAAGTAAATCTTGTTTATGAGGTCACTAATATGTAAAAATAAAATAACATGAAATTGAGGACAAAATACTTGGTGTATGATAGGCTTGTAGCGGAAAAGGTGAGGCGATATTTGAATAAACTCAGAGAAGAAAACAACAGTAGGAGAAAATAGAGCTTGATCTCAGTCATGCCGTCATCTCTTCACCCTCTATCTCTCATACAAGGAGGTCTGGAAACCCTGTGGGGTGATTTGACATTTTGTCATCAGGCTGATTATGTTTCCCGCAGGTTCATCCCCTTCAAACCTCACACACACACACATACACACATACACACACACACACACACACACACCGGCTTGTGACTGCATCAGGGCCTTTCACTTCTTCCTGAGTTTATGGGTCACTGAGAACTGGACACCAAGGATGCAGAAAAGACTTGAGAGAATTAGTATAACCTACACGGCAATGGAAAAAAACAATAGAACCAAAAAATATGATGCATACTAATGGAAACGAGGCACAGACTTAGGCGCTGTGTTGTGTGTATGCTGGGGTTGATTTCCATTGGGTTTAGAAAGCACAAACCAGTACGACAATCAATAAATTTTGAGGAAACTTAATTACTAAAGGAAGTACTATTCAAACATCAGTTTCTAAGAGAAATGAGTACAATGCTACGGGCACACAGCATTGCTCATTTCTTATTTAAAAGAAAAAAACAACTTTTTTTTTTTCCTGTGCCTGTGCTGTGACCCTATTTAAAATGTTTTCCTCTGCAGATGATGCTGTAGCTGTGAGACACATTTTTAGATAAAATAAGCTCTGTCCTTCTCCCCTTTCCTTCCAAGAATTCCTGAATTTGGCTATTCAACTGTAATTTGATCGGATGGAGGCAGGAGATAACTGATTGTGTGACAGCTTTTCGGGAAAGTTATTGTGGACTGGGCAATGATGGGCAGGTGCCTCGGGCAGAGGCTGTCTTCCATTCCCACCTTGACAGCTACACAGATAATGTGTTAGTCCATCTGGGTGGCACACCTCGACATAAAATGAACACACATACACACAGAAACTGCACCACTGCGGCTTATGTCGGAGAGTATCTGTGTTCAGGTATGAAAATAATTATTGATTAAAACCAACTTAACTTCTCCATTACTGATTCATGTGTCTCTGCTCCAAATCTAACAATTCACTTCAGCTGTCCCTAACTGCAATGGGCAGATTACGAGACAATGAGACCCTGAGCGCAGGCATGTAAAAAGGCTCCATCATCTCTGGGGCCTCTTTTTTTAAGTCACTTTACATCTCTTCTTGGTCATTTTGCACCTTTTTGTTGGTGTGTAGTGTGTCTTTACTGTTGTAATGCATCTTTCTGTAGTTTTATGTCTCTTTGTGGTGATTCTGTGTCTCTTTGTGGTTGTTTTGTGGAATTTTTGTGTCTGTTTTACTTGTTTTGTGTTGGTCATTTTGTAAGGGTTACTTTGTTCCTCTTTGTAGTTTTTTTTGTCTTTTTGTGGTCATATTGTATCTCTGGAGTTATTTTTCTCTTTGTGCCTGTTTTGCCCCTTTCTGTAGTTATTTTGTGTCTCCTTGCGGTATTTTGTCTCTTTGGGGTTGTTTTATATCTCTTGGTGGTCTCTTGGTGTGTTTTTTCTGTTGTCATTTTGTGCTTCTTTGTGGTTGCTTTGTGTGTCTTTGTGATCATTTTGTGTCTCATTGTGGTTGTATTGTGACTCTGTAGTTATTTTGTATCTCTTTATGTTTGTTTTTCTCCTTTCTGTACTTATTTTACATCCATCTGTGATCATTTTGTGTCTTGTTGTAGTAATTTAGTGTTCCACAGTAGTTGTTTTGTGTCTCTTTGTGGTCATTTTGTGTCTCTTGGTGGTTGTATTGCATCTCTCTGTGGTTATTTTGCATCTTTGTTATCGTTTAACATCTTTTTGTTGTCATTTTGTGTCTCTTTGTAGCCATTTTGTATCTCTTTGTAGTTGTTTTGTGTCTCTTTGTTGTCTTTTTGTAGTTGTTTTGCATCTCTTTGAGGTCATTTTGCATCTCATTGTGGTCATTATGTTTCTCTTCGAATTCTCTTTGAGTGACACTTTGCAGGTGAAGCCCACAGGGCCCCCCCTGGGCCTGTGTCCGATATGGCCATTCAGTAATGCATCCATGCCAACTGTAGGTCTTGTAGCATAGCACTAAAAAACATCTGCATCCAAAAACGGCATCAGTTACTTAACTGCTGTTCGCAGGGACAGCACTTTATGGTCAAGGCACTTAAAAAACATATTATTATGCTAAATCTTTTATAGCTAACTTGTAGCTAACTTTTATAACATAACTTATATTTGTTAGATAAGTCTTTTAGAAATTATGGAAAAGGGCAGGTCTTTTTTCAAAAAACATTTGCTTATCACGAGCTGAAGATTTAGCCTATAGCCTGTGACACTGTATTAAAGATTAGAGATGCTTAGAGCAGAACAACAGGCATGACTCATAAACTGTATAATAAATAATGGACATAGCCTCTGTAACTCATCCACTGGTTAGTGGACTACTATTCCAAAGCTTTGAATTTTGCCTTATGGTCATCACCATCTTGGTTATTTGGAGCCAGAAGTTAACAAATTTGGTGGATATATTCTGATTAGATGTGATTTAGAGGATATGCCTTGGTAGCAACTTGTCAATCATTATTTACCGCACTCTAAACCATACTGGGCTTTAATGTCTCATTTACTCTAAATGGCACCGTAATTCACAAAATGAACATAATGCTGTATTATAGAAAACTTGAAACTAGCAACTGAGACATACACTCATTAGGAAACTGCTTACCGAGGTAATAAATTCGCTCCCCTGGTGGCCAGTAGAAAGAATGCAGGTTTGAGGCACTTTTCACACCCTGAAGCTACGTCCACTGTCTAATATGTCTATGTCATGACTAAAGTAAGCAAAGCTTTGTGAGGAAACACCTTTGAGAGGACGTTGATGCTCATCTTTCAAAGCTTTTTTATAGATGCCAGTATCTAATTTAAAGCATAAATTTTCCAATTATACTCACATCCTCTTAATATATTCAGTCTTTGCTGTGCTTTTCAGAGAACTCAATTGACTAATTTTAAGCATTTCAATGAGAGAAGATTTCCATCGCAGCTCTCAGGATGAAAAATCATTAAGAGCCCTCATATCTTGATCGCCCATGCCGTCTCTTTAGATGACACTTGCAGAGCAATATGCACCTATTCAAATGGTTACTGGCGGTTCATTTGCCACTTGAAAAAGGAAAATCACTGCCTTGAAGACACAAGTAGCATTTACATGTACTTGGTTAAAAGGGACTGGTCCAGCAGGATCAAGTAACTCAATAAGCCCCCAGAGGCAGGAGTGGAAAATGAAGAGGTGGTGGGTCAAACTCTGGATAATGTTTCTTAAGTGCTGAACACTTAGAACAGCTAAAACAAATGACCAAGCGTATACTTAAGTCATATAAATATTTAACTTGCTTACCTGAAAAATGTCACAAAAAACTGGACCAGGTCCATGATACTGTTGTGTTGGGAGAAGGCAATCTATTAGAGAAAAAGAAGACAACAGAAATGAGTAAAACACCAGGACATCTATATGAAAACCTAACATGTAACAACATTTTACAGCCAACATGATATGACCATGAGTTCAAATGACCAGACCAGACGTAAACGAGGCTTTTGAGCATTTTTAGTCATTCCAACTATATTATTCCAATAAAGGCAAATGCCAGTGAACTTTTATTTCATTCTGACTAAGCCCTTGATCTCAGACATCATGACGGGGAGCAGACAGATCAAGTCTGCATTAAGAGCAAAATTGACCTCCAGAAAGGCCACAAACAAGACCGATTAAGAATTTTCTGCTTGTGGAAAAAAAAGAGAAAAGAATATAGTGGAACAAAATAAAAACGGGGATGTTTGCAGGCAAATCACAACTTATGAGTTGACTCAGATATGTCTAAAATAATATATTCTGGGCCAACAGTTTTGTTTTGACTTGAGGCCAGGGATAAAAAACTTAATTAATTAGGTTTTTTAAGAATTTTGTATGGTATTAGGAGTATTAGGCATCATAAGGGGAAAAAAGAGGTAGAGGTAGGTTTGAATTTTGAGAATAAAATCAAAATGTTGCGAATAACCTCTGATCCTCTGATTTCTTATGGCTGGCCCTAATACTTAAAGTTCGACTTTAACACGCAAGTTATTAACAATGTTAACATGAAAGACAAAATAAAGAAAAATCCTCCTCTTCTGTAATAATTTTGTATTACTGGCTGCAAAAACAAAAACCATCTCAATCTCAATAAAACATGAAATATTATCATCCTTCAATTATGTCCGTAATAACCCAGTTGCACAAATATATAATATGCAACATTTCCTAAAAAACAATGTATAGACTCATAAAAACAATCCCTTTCAATCTTCTAATTGTTGTTGTTGTGCTCATGACACTTTACCAGCCCCAAAAAGGCTGGTATTTGACAGCCTGGAAATGAGACTCAACTATCTTTCTGGTGCATTTACAAACAGCTTGGATAAAGCCTACTGATTCTACCTTAAAGGTGACTTACATATAGCGCATGTCTTATATAGCTGATTAGTGTATTTATGTCAGCAGCATGACCTGTGAATAATGGGTCAGGAACATGTTTTATCTTCATTAGAGGGATTGCATACTGTGCTAGCAGCTAAATCACATCTGATAGGGCACATCATAGAGACACGTCATTATCTACTGTAGATGCTTTGAAGGCATTTTGCCCCGAGAGTATTTAGAGACTCAAACACAACGTCATCTGCAGCTGTATTGAGCCCCTTATGGTTGATAGCACGTAGGGTTGGGTAATAGGGCACAAATTGTGCTTTTAGAGGTGGATTATTTGCGTCATGTTCTATGCTTTGAATGCTGATGGGGCAGAAGTTCAAAAGGTGCTCAATTTGGTGAGTCAATCTATCACTGTCAGATGATGTGTTCGCTCTATTGCCAGACCTAATGGTGAAGCGAAGACAGCACAGAATTCAAACATGTTTGTTAAAACAGCACAGAGGCACTGTTTACCATTGTGGGCGTGAGAAGAAAAGTGACCCTCTTTCCTATTCCGCAATTATCCGCAATTGAGAGCAGTGATCGGCTGAGAAGTATGTGCATTTTAAAGGCTATATAGTAGGACAGAGTCTTCACAGGACCGATGTTCCTTATTGACAACTGCGTCATCCTCGCAAACATGTCCCCGCCTTTGACTTTTTCAACCTTTTTAAGTGGAAGATGAGAACCAGTGATCTGAGAGGAGATGCTCAGTGACATGGCTGACATGACTCAAAAGCACACATTACACAGATGTTTTGCTGGCTTTTTTAGTAAAAGGGACCGTTCTATTTAGTGCTTGCAACCCTGATTTTCACACAGTACGAGGTCAAAGCAATATGTTTAGGGTTAATCTGATTTCAATTCATAAATCTCAGCCGATCAATGGCATCATTTGAGAGTGTAGTTCCATTACAAGTGGACTTTTATAATTGGGTGGCAATTATACTAACACATACTGTATATGACATAACAGAAAAATCTTAGCTTATCTTAAATCTTAGCCATATTTAGATGCTTATATTATAGGCTTTTGACCCTGAAAAAAAAAGGCTCATGAGTACACCCTCAAATTCAAATTTATCTCAACTATGTCTACGCTCTGAACTCTGCCCCGTAAAAGCAAGCAAGGAAAGAGCGACCTTATCCTGTTACAGAAGCCATTTGCTGTAACAGCTCAGGCCAGTCCATAACATATAAGTGACTGTTGGCCAGGAAATCTAATAGAAAACTATTACTGGACCACCTCCGCAGATGGACTAACCCCCGAGATATTATTACCCCACACTGGTTCACCCACCTACCTTGTGCAAGGGAGCTACAGAACAAATGTAAAAATCAATACTTGGAAGTGGGCTAATTAGCAATTGTGTGCTATTGTTAGAAATGATAATTGCACCTATCACATTTCTTAGTGAATGTGTTCTTATCTTGCTTAAACAATTTTAGTGATACAGTTGTTACACCGAATGGTTTTTATTCTTTTATCAATAATAAAACCATGTAATGAACATGAAACCGTCAATGTTACGCTATGCCCTGCTGACAGACTGTCAGGCTGAAGGTTACAGGGATGGGTTTGTGAGGGGAAACAGAGGTAGGCAGATTTTATTTTGTGTAGTGTGTATGATGTTCTAAATAAATAACAAAATTGTTAACTGTCTAAACAGGCAGCCTGGTAGAGCATTTGCTCCATGTACTGAAGCTGTGAGCCCTCTGCAGCGGCCGTGGATTCGACTACTGCCTACGGCCCTTTGCTGTATGCCGCCTGATGAATGTAAGTTTTGTTTTGGTCTTCACCAGCTCCTGGAAGTTAATAACTCGCTCTATAGATTCTAAAAGCTTCACTATGTTCACTAGCTAGTTTCTAACTTTGTCTGGCTGCTGTTTGGTGATGGGCAGGTAAAATATATACTAAACTAGGCAGGGGAAGTGCTTGGATTAAAAGTATTTTTGAGCATAAGAAACAGGATCTTTTAAGCCAAAGTGCTACCATTTAAAACTTAAAACAGTTTGTGAGACCATATTTGTTTGCCATAATCACAGGTCAAAAAGCACTGCCTACATTTGACAGAATAACAGCCTGGTGCTCCCCCTTAATTTCAGCGTTTTCTCTACTATGAAATCACCGGCCATCACTCTCAGTCTCGCATTTTCATTCACATTAGTGCTACGTGGCCTTTTGCCCATTTTAATTTTACTGCCTGTAAAACTAAACCATGAATATTTCTGACAAAAGCTTGATTGTTGTTTTCCTGCGAATCCCAAAATAACTGACAGCAAATGGTATTTATTTTTCACGGTGATGTATTTTCGCCCCTTTCACTACATCAAAGCCTCAATCTCTTCCATTCAGAACGAAGGCTAGAAAAGGTTAAATGGTGCTTTGCTTTTGCTCGCTCAAAAACAGCTGTGCACCTATGCACGCTAACCATCGCTCATTAAATCTGTAATTAGAATAAAGTGCACTTGAAATCACCCTGAGCAACAACGCAGCTCTGCATCTGCAAAGATGGCTGCTCCTGCTCTCGTTATGTATGAAGGACTTGGATTGTTCATCAGTGAGATGTTTTTAGATGCTGTTTGTCTAGTGAGCAATATGAAAGCAAGGATGACATAACAGAGCAAAGACAGGATTATATCATAGGTGAGTGGGCCCAAGGTCATAAACAGACTCCTTACCTGGATCTTGATTGGCCATGAGAAGTTACTGACGTAGACATAAAAAGTAATGTTGGGGTTGCTTCTAAAGGTGAACTTCTCACACGAGAAACTGTCTCTGTATTCCTTGATGTTGGTTTTGGACACGATGGGCACCTCCTCTCCAGAGATGGTTCCAGCTGTTGGGGCAAAGAGTTTGTGTTCAGCACGCTGCCATTTGGCACTCAGACAGCTCACCTACAGGCAGAGATGGAGCTGGACTGGCTGCAACATATTATTATGAATCCATAATAGGTTTATCAAACCATTTGGAACAATAAGAAAGCTCTCATCAGCAGTTATTATTATGTCTTAAGTGCACCAAACTTCTTTCTGGTGGCCTAACACAGCGTAGAGCTTCATTGTGTAATTACACATGCAGTTAATATTTTATTGTTAAATGGATGTGGGAGAAAAGCACAGCTTGAAAGAGGGACAGAAATGCTGCTGCCCATAGGTCACGACTGAGTCATGTTAGCACATATTCATCATCTGAATTCATGTCACCATCACCAGTTAATGCATTTAGTATATCTGAGACCTCAAATCCAGCATTTTAAGCACCTCGGGGGGGATGCAGGGTATATGAGGGCAACAAAAATCTGCACAGAGCAACTATTATCTATTATAACCACTTGTTTGTGTCCACTTGCGTTCAGAATTATTGAGCAGAGTGTTATTTAATTTCTGGGGGTCAAATCTGGAGTGTAAACTTTAGAGAGTGTCTCATCAAGAAATAAAAACTAATGCATTTCCAACAAAAACACTTGAAAAAATAAGACTATTTTCCACCTATCTAAATGTTTCAAATGCAAACACTGTTATGTCTTAAGGACATTAAACTTCTGCTTGGTGAACCTAACACAGCTTAGAGCTTCATTGTGTAATTACACTCACAGTTCATATTTTATTGTTAAATGGATGTGGGAGAAAAGCACAGCTTGAAAGAGGGACAGAAATGCTGCTGCCCATAGGTCACGACTGAGTCATTTTAGCACATATTCATCACCTGAATCCATATCACCATCATCAGTTAATGCATTTAGTGTATCTGAGACCTAGAATTTGGCATTTTATGCCCTTGAGGAGGATGCAGTATATACGAGGGCAACAGAAATCTGCACAGATCAACTATTATCTATAATAAATACTTATTTGTGTCCATTATGTTCTGTATTAATGAGCGGAGAGTCATTTAAATTCTGGGGGTCAAAACTGAAGTGTATGTTTCATCATGAAATAAAAACTAATGCACTTCCAAGCAAAACTCTTGAAAAAATAACATCTATCTAAATGTTTCAAGTCATTTCTTATTCTTCCTCATGTCAGTGGGTCCTCAACATTGACATTCCAACCCACAGCTCTGAAACAAAAGAACTGAAAATGACAGCTTGAGTGTGGCTACGTGAGCATGTTTATCTTAATTGAAATCACCCTCCTCCTCCCACCCAAAGGCGCTCCACGCTCTTGTCGATTGTGAAGAGACTCCCGTTCCTTCTGAGACGCAGTATCTTTGCCGGGGAAAGGGGACCCAACTTCAAATATTAATGACGGTGCTCTGAAAAGGTTAAGGTGGTGCGTGGGAGCACAGGAGGTTAACGTGTTTTAGCGGTTGGAAAATGTCAGTGTTGTGTGGAGAGAGAAAGTGGCAGATGACTTGAGAGGAGGAGGAGGGCAGGAGATAAACGGTGCCACTGGACGACTGCAGTGTCCTTGGGTGTCTTTCCTCAGGGGACCTATAATATCCACTCAACGGTGACACAGTACACACTAACAAGAGAGGGGACATTATTGTTCCTGTTGTAACAACTGACTCAATGATTATTAAGCTAAAGCTGCAGACATCTAAAGAAGCAGTTAAAGGAACAGTTCACCCTAAGATCAAAAAAATATATTTTCCATAATTAGTGCTATTTGTCCATCTAGATTATTATTCTCAAACATGATGAAGCTAGATGGTATTAAAAGCGTCAAAAAATACATCTGAGAAACGTGAACAGCAATCAGCAACCAGAAATCATGACCCGATTACTTGAGATAATCCACAGACCTTGTTGTGAGCAGCCTGGGTTCAACATTTTTTGGTCAGAAATCCAAGTTAATTTGTTCTTGCCCCCCTGCCAATTGTTTTATTTATTAGCAATTATCAAAAACAACAAAGACTAAAGTTAATTGTCATGTTTAATTTAGGGCTGCAACATCTATAAAATGTCAGAAAATTGTGAAAAATGTCCATTACTGGTTCTCAAAGTCCAAGGTGATGTCTTTAAATGCCTCATTTTGTCGGTCTGAAAACCAGAGATGTTCAGTTTAATGTGACAATAAACGGAGAAAAGTGGGAAAAATCGATATTTGAGACGTGAGAAAATAGCAGTTCCTGCAATTTTTGTATGAATCAATAATTAAAATAAGATATTTCCATCAGAAGTTGATGGATACCAAATCAGAAATAAAAAAGTCAAAGAGATAATTTTGGTCTTACATTCATCAGGTGGGGTACCACAAGCCAAGTGTCATCTAGTTCCATTATATTCGAGAGAAAGCACACATCTCTACGGCACATATCTCAAAAAACTTAGCATCTCACACAAAACCAGTCTAGATGGATAAACAGAAGTATAGGCCAGAAGAAAAATATGTATTTTTGATATTGGGGTGAACTGTCCCTTTAAGAAGGTGTCGTACACTGTACGGACTGTAAAGCCCCCTGAGGCGACTTGTGATTTGTGATATTGGGCTACAAAAATAAAATTTGACAAACCTTGGGTTTAAGTAAATGTGATAGCACTCAAATAGTATATTAACAGCAGCAGCCATGGAAAAAAATTGTTTTGTCATTGCAAACAATTAAAATTAGTGGAAATGATTAAATAAGGGTTTTTGACTGAAATATGAATGTGATAATTTAATATTTCGATCTATTTGAATGGTGTAATTCATTATCTAAGTGAACATCATGGAAGTGGGTGATTAAATTTGCAACAGGCACCTCTTTTGGCATTAAAAAGACAAAAAACAAAGACAGTGTATCTTATCAGCCTGAGCCTGAAATCCCTGTGTGGATGAAAATGGCTTCTTATTGACGGCTGGGACAAACTGAATAAGTATCATTTTGTGTGGTCATGGCAAATTATGCAGAGGGAAGGTGGGTATGGTAATATTCAGAGATTCTGGATATCTGTTTTGCTGACCTTCCAATGCTAAAAACAATAATAAATATTTCTGTATAAATGTTAATAAAATTCAAATATGACTATGACTTGAGACGATACCCTCAATTTTACAATTCCGATACCTTTCAACCCGAATCTCTAATAGCATTTGTGACCTCAGCCATTTGTTAACTGTGCAATAAAATTATGTTTTTACTGCAAAATTAGTTTGCTCTTTTCCACTTATTCATACAGAAGACACTATTTGAACAAATTAATGAGAAAAGGAAGAGAGAAAAAACTAATTCAAAACTAAACTTTCTAGAAATGGACTGATGATTCAATGCACTCTGATGAGACTGAAATCGATTTATTAATAACACAAGCCCAGTATGTCCTGAACCAAGGTCAAACAGAAAGACAAAAATAGAAAAAGGAAACAATAAATAAACTGCAAAATTGTGCAAAAGTACCTGTTGAGCCCACCGACCATGTGATGTTGAGGTTGAAGTTGTTGGATGCGTTAATTGACATGTCCAAGTTCTTGTTAGCCTTCATATGAAGATAAAAATAGAACAATATTAACATAGTTAAATCTACGACAAACTGAGAATGTCACACAAAAAACACAGGAGTCTCATTATAGCAAATCGTATAATAAAAACAGAGATGTTATGAAATTCAACACGGATTCGGGAAGGTTTGAACTGACTCCTAGAGCAACTTTTTAAGGTCTTGATAGAAAACGAAATCACCAATCAGTGATAATGAACGTTAATTGCGGCAGTGTGTGATTTGACATTTGACAGAAAACAAAAGACAATCTTCTGGTGTCCTTGTCCCTGTTGCCTGACTGAGACCTATTTTCTCAAACAGTTACCTGCTCAGGTGAGGCCATGAAGTTGATGGCAGTGTAGTGATTATCATCTTCTTGGATGAGGCTGAAGGTGAACTGGTAATCGATCAGAAGATTGTCTGTTTAAAAAAAATCAGATGGGAGAGAAAGATCTCATATCGTTTTCCATGTTTCAACAAACATTGTACATAATAAATAGTGGCAACTTTCTGTTGAATACACACAATCTAAGCTGCCAGCTGTGGCTTACACTACTACAGACTACTATGACAGCATAAATATACAGAGGTGTGTGCTATGTTATGATCAAAAGAAACTTCCAAGCAACAAACTGGCTGATAGAGACAAGTGAAATCAAAATGTCTGTAATCAATTCCAATGACTGCAATCAGGCTGCACAATTTTCTCATCAAGCAGAGAGAGAGTAGGGATGCCTGACCCTGACAGCAAGCTCGAAGAAAAAGTCTCCTGCTGCGATTAATAAAGTAGCAAATTATTAATTAATAGCGGTCACATATGAATTCGCTAGACACAACTGTAAGTACATGCTTGAGTCAAATGTCGATCAAGTACAAAGTATGAATACATGCACATAATGTGGACAGGCAGTTTGGATTTGTGTCAGGGATATTTCATTTTTTGTTTGTGAGCACTTGAGGAGCAGATGATTATATTTCCAGCGGGCACATTTTTGGGCAGAGAAATTACAATAAATGAAGACGGTATAATTTATAAGGCTGAGACTGCCATTTTTATGATTCAACTGTGTGAATTAAAATGATTTTTTTACCCACAGATACAGAACACAATGCATCATCAGAAAACCACGCCCACTGGAGGGGAAAACAATCGGCACCACACGAAGCAAAAACATGTATAAACACTGACAAAATGCCTGTAATTGGCTAAAAACATTTGATTTCAGCATCTCAGAGGATTATTTAACACCCAATTACTACCAGAGAGGAAAAGGTACATTGACAAACTCAGTACTTTCTCAATGTCCCTTCTTCTTACCTTGCTTCTCTTGGAATAATGATCCCACTGAATGCCATAAGTGAAATACTTTGATCTTTACAACTACTTGATCAGATCACCAAGTAAGATCATCATTTAACCTGACAAAGATCAAAACCGGGGCTTTCATAGCTTAATTAGCTACAAACTACATAGTTTGTCATATTAGCAACTATAACTGAGGCATACTGAGTGTCTGGGGCCAAGCTCTTTGCCAGTTTAAACTCATAAAATAAGAAAACTGCACCACTGGGATAGGGATGAATGAGTATCTTCCTCTATCAAAGTGGAAGAACGACTCCACCTAGTATCCAGGGTGGTATATCCTGACAAATACAAGTACATTATTGAATCTCCAAATACCGCATCTCTGACATCTGTCACTTTTTAAGGCATTATGTTGTTCTTTTAGTAGTAGTAGTAAACTAATTACACTGCCAACATTAGCATATATATGAATTACACTAGTCTTCTCTATTTGGCGCTGGCACTTTAACAGCGCCTGTTTTCACCCAAAATGCAGCACTGGTCGAGGGGAGTGACATGTGGCTGTTCCGATCCAAGGAGGACGAGGAAGAACCTCCACAAAATACAAAGTCAATGGAGAGCGATGAATTGTTTTCTTCTCCGGTGTGGGCGGGACTTAATTATGCTCTGTCTTTATGCTCCGGTCAAATCGTGTGTATATCATTTTGTGTGGGTGTGGCAGATCATGCAGTGGAGGGGCGTGTTGTCCCTGTTTCAAACTTAAAATATTACAGATCTAGAAGGCCAGCATTGTTGACCTTTAAATGCTAAATATCACAGTGAATATTTGTGTGTAAATGGCCGTAACATCCACAAAGAAAACTATCAGGTATTAACTGTGTTTATGTGATTTTTCTGTATTAAATAATCAATCCTGTTCGACTTCATGGGTAGTTATGTGCGCATGTGATAGTCAAAGAGTTTTAATCTTTGAGTAGATAAGAGAAGTGAGCTCCAAATCACCAGGTACACTAAGAAGTCAGCTAATAAACACAGTGAAGTAGCTGGATAACAATGAGTGCGGCGTGTTAAACCATGCTCAGTGGCTTTTTTTTGTCAGGAGTGTCATGTTTACAATACTGAGCTCAAGAAAAACTCCCATTGGTGTGCAGAGGTTAAAACAGGCTGCAGGCTTTTAGTTCCTGTCTTCCCCTCATTGAGCCTGCTGTCAGGCTATGGCATTTCAAAAAGGGACAAAACCTTGGCAAAGGCTCTGTTGTCAGTAGCAGAGTGTTGAAAGAGAGACATACCGCCGCACCGTGAAGGACACCGCATCATGCAAATAAACACGCAAAGCACAAACACCAACATGTGCGGTACACACAGGAATACACAGGCACCTCTCCTCGCCGCTGGGTGTCAACTTTATGGTTTTTTTTGCATCACTCACCTTGATTTGTTTTCCCTGTACTTCAAGTCAAACTAACATTTATTCAACTTTCTAAGTGAATGAATGAGTAGGTGGGTGAGTGAGCGAGTGAGTAGACAAGTGGGGAATTTTTACTCCTCCGTCTCCTTGATTAGCTCAATCACTCACTCCTTCTGATGCACTTGACATTTTCACGACAAGTCATTCTGTCACCGAACAAGCGCCCCTGGTGCCAAAGTGCTAAAATGCTCCATCTGCCCTGAGCGGAAGAGTGGAAGTGGAGAAGTGGAGAGAAAGAAAGCAGAGAGAGAATAGCCAAGAATAATCAAGGAGGAGTGTGTGTGTGTGTGTGTGTGTGTGTGTGTGTGTCTGTGTGTGTGTGTCTGTGTGAGTGCAGATGAGCTGTCTCTCCAGCAAGTAGCCGTCCAGTGGAGAATTACTCACAGTAACAGGTTCCTCTGAGTGGATTGCCAAGGTAACGGTTTTCTGAGTCACATCTGCAGTGAAGAAAACAGAGAGGAGAGAACAAGATGAAGAAGAGTGCTAACAGATTGAGAGCAAGAATGCCTCTTATCGGGAGCAGTGTACGCCAAGTGCCAGCGCATTAGCTCCTGCTGTTGGCGCCTCATCAAGTCTCTTACTTCTGACGACGAGGAAATCATCTGATAGTTTGCAAAAGTTAATTAGATTTTTTCAAACTTTTGTTTATCAAAGCAACACAGTGACATGCCACAAACTTTATGTACCACCTGATCACAGAGAGTGTGGCATCTAAAAGTAAAATACCAAGTTTAATCCCTTAACATCCTTGGAGCGAAATACAAAACTTATGTAAATTCTCACTTGATTATTTTAGATACATAATCCTAAATTTGGATGTGAAAGCCAAAGAATAACCACATATCAAGGTGAATCCTTTTTTAGCGAATGGTTTAGATAAGGCCGTGCTCATTCAGAGCTGGTGAGTGGGGATTGCCAAGTTCAAAAGAGGCTAGACAAAGCCCCGGGCGAGTTTATCTTTGTTTCACACTCATGTTTATTAACTCAGAGCTTGATAATCAGAGCTCAGGGTGAACATCCTCACAACGCTCACAGCACATGACTTGTTTACCTTTGATTGCAAAATGATCGCCCCATTACTTATGATTCTCTCAAAGCAGTGTTAAAGCTATGTTTCTCGAGATAACCCAGAAAGATCGGGGATAACCCCCGTCTGGAGTGCAGAATGTCTCTTAACCAGTGTTCAAATTGTTAACAGCAATTATCATCAAAACACAACCTAAGTCAAACTGAAATAAAACAAGCCATGATGTCAAATAACAAAAACTAAACCAAAACAAGATGCTTAACTGCTTTAAAACTAGAGCTGCAACGATAAGTTGATTAATCGATTACTTAAAATTAGTTGGCAACTATTTTAATAATCAATTAATCATCGTTTTTCAAGCAAAAATGTCAGACATGTCTGAAATGTAAAGATTTGCTGCTTTTCTTTGTCATTTATGATAAATAAATAAAGCGTATTTGGGTTTTGGCTGTTCGTAGGACAAAAGACAAAATCTGAAGACGTCACTTTTTTTCACAATTTTTTGACATTTAAAGACTAAATTATTTATCAATTAATTGCGAAAACAATCAGCAGATTAATAGATTATGAAAATAATTGTTAGTTGGAGCTGGGGTCGCAAATTTTGTGCATTTTCCTTAACAATTATTGCTATTTCTTGGCAGGCCAAACCAAAGTCTGAGAAAACCTGTGAGCTCTGAAGAAATGGTAAACAAAACATACGTTATTGGTTAATACATTTTTAATTGTTTAAATTCTTAATGGCAATTAACTGATTAATGATTAATCATTAAAATCCTATGCTGAAGCCCTATTTAAATCTACCTTATAACCGAAGAGACCTTGTACAGCAGCTACATCAGCCTAAGGCGGTCCATTCTGTCTTCCTCTTGTGAAAAAACACATCAAATATATGTACCCTTGCATTTTTAATCATGCTATACAGTCTACCTTTATTGCATTTTAAAAACTTTTCATTATATGTATGCATTTATACATGAAGTATAACACAGTTATAAAGGGCACGTCCCATCTTCATGAGGAACAAAACATAGTTTGATTTTCCCTTTAAAGACCCAGTGAAGCAAAAAAAATACTTTTTTCCAATTCTTATGACAATACAAATAAGAAGCAAACAAAAAGTAGTCCTTTCCAGAAAACTAAAGCTCTAAATGTACTTTAACAAACCATAAATAGTTTTAAAGATCCACAAAAATACATATATATAAACAATAATTACCCTGTGCTCAACCCATGGTTTTGTGTTTGTTGCAAGTGTGAAATGACTGTAAGCCCGGGGCCAATGAATCCATAACTCCAGCTAATGAGGGTTCTGACCCTCAGCTAAACGTGGTGTGAAAATCGGACAATTACTTGGTTCCATTTGCCTCCGATCCATTGTCATTAGTGGACTACCACTCTAATTTTAAAGCCTCAGACTTCGCCACTGTCTTCACAAACTGCAAACACAAACACAAACAGATTCTTGACAGTGAGATGATGCACAGCTCCAAACCTGCTGTGGTTTCCTGCTGCACAGAGCGAAAGAACTTGATTCTGCTCAGATTTTTACAGTGCATTTGTTTAACAGAAGGAAGTGAATGTGTTTCTTAGGTCCTCTAAGGTCATGCAGTTTGCTCAAAGCACTGCAGTTGAACACTATACACTATTTTCCACACAACAACAGAGATATCGTGGCATCAGCCAAAGCGGTCTGAATTTTAAATGAAGTGCTGCCGAGCAAAATAATTTGTTAAAGTCCACAGAGTGCCATTGACTGTTGTCAGGATACGCGTGTGCATGAGTGTGTTTTATCAGGCTCATGGCTTGCCAAAGGCCTGTAATGAGGAGGAACATATGGCGGCGTTCACTGGATTAGTGTTCTTTATCCCCTTTTTAACGCATCTCTCTGCGCTGTCTCTCAATCTTTAACTGTCCACAATTCACTCTGAACTGCCATGTCATCCCTCCACACACGAGCACTAGGATCGCACTAATAAAATTAAAATTACATGGCAATTTCAACAAGATATCTATTATCACACTGATTTTGTTCCACGGTTGTTTTATCTGACGGACAACCAATTAAACTTGTTGAACTGTGGATATCAAAGGCGGTCAGAGAGGACAGCGAGCGGAGAAAGAGGGAGCAGACCCACTGACAGACACCAATGCTACTGAGGGGGAGGTGGCTGTTAGTGATGTTACAGTGAATGATGATGACTCTGCCTCTAAAAATAATGCAACATCGGTTGTTTTGTAGCATTTTGGATTCACGAGACAGACGGCGTCACCGCTGAAGGTGCTATACAAAAAAAAAATGTCAGTTCAAACACATTTGACGTGTTCTAACACCTTAAAGGGTAGCTGATATTTTTCAAGCTGGACCCTATTTTTCCATGTCTAAGTGACTAATGGGGACAGCTATTTTTTAAATCAGTCCAGTATTGAGTGAGACTGCTGCAGCTGTTACCTGCAAAACAGGCTGCAATGTAATCCTTCAGGGCAATTGTGAATCATCAAAGTACGTCCACTAAAAGTGCTTGTTTTTCAGATTGTTATTATAAGTGCCGGACAATTTTATGTAAAGGATCTGTACAGACGTAAATCTATTTGTTAAATAGTAAGGTCCTTTTTGGTTGTTTATTGTTCTTGCTAAAGCCGCCCGACTCCATTTCCACAACATGGCATTGATCTTGCGAGACTTCCGCACGTGCGTCCATTAAGATATATACGAAGTCTCGCGAGATCGACGCCAAGTTTACATCCTACCGGCTACATGCTACAGCTGACATTTTGGCTAAAAACATGGCGTAAATGACGTCTTTTGTGGTTAATTTTTAATGTCACAGCTTGCGGGCACTTGGATTACACCACACAAGCAGGATGGCGACGTTTTGTGTTTGTTTTGTGTTCTTTTTTTAACGTTTTATCCGTGGTCACTGTTCACTGCCATTGTACTGGATGAGGCTGCTACTCTGTTTCTCCTAAAACTCCAGGATTGTTTTGTGAACTGAAGACCTTCACCCATCATTACATCGGCATAGTGGTGAGTACATACTGAATGGCTTATTCTCACAAAGTGGAATATCACTTTAATGTTTATTGGTGCAACCCAGTATTAGACACAAAAACATGGGAAAACAGGGTCCAGGTTGAAAAATACCCAAATTACCTTTTAAATATCACCAGGGAGAAATACAGTCAAACTAGAGTAAAGAAGTTGTAGAAGTATGACTTAAACTTATGTTTTAGCCCTAATTTTGTTTTAAAAAGTGAACTATAAATTGTTCATATTGATGAGGCACGTGTATATTTTTATACTGTCATGTCCCAGACAAATGCGCACTTTAACAATATAACCTGACCTGATCAAGATGGATTCTGACACTACATCTAACCAGCAAGTCCTGAAGGACAAGCATCAGTGCTCCAAATGATCTAATGGGGGGGGGGGGCAGGACACAGAGTTGGGGAGGAGCCAGCAACAGCAAGGACAGGGTAGAGTGCTCTTTTACCACGGTACAAAGGATGGAGGACAAATGCCGCCACTGGGTTTTTGAACCTTACAGAACATCACTCCTGGGGCGCTTGAGCTGCCTGGCATTTGCAGATGGCAAAACACATACGCGCACCACTCATCGTGAAGTGTATAATGCAACTCCTCTGTGCTGTATCTTAATTTAATCTACACCTGCATGCATGCGTGCACACATCTGAACTTGAGGCGATCCCCCTCTGCTGTATCTTAATTTGATCTACACATGGACCTTTGTCTGTGCTCGTGCACACACTGTGATTTAACAGGAACACATACACTCTTAGAAA
Source organism: Lutjanus campechanus (assembly GCA_027495735.1). Taxonomy (NCBI): domain Eukaryota; kingdom Metazoa; phylum Chordata; class Actinopteri; order Lutjaniformes; family Lutjanidae; genus Lutjanus; species Lutjanus campechanus. The sequence continues at coordinate 5,338 of JAJHUR010081194.1, read as the reverse complement.
TGAAGGTGCTAACTAGAACCTTGACGGATTCTTTGGCTTGTCCCCATAAGAGAACTCTTTTTGGTTCCTGGTATAATATTTATAAAGGTTCAACCTGGAAACTTGAGCTGCAACGATAAATCAATTAATAATCAACTATTACATTAATTGCCAACAGATATGATAATCGATTAATTGTTTTGAGTCCATTTTTAAGAAATAAATGTCCCAATTCTCTAATTTCAGCTTCTCAATTGTGAATATGTTCAGTTTTTTTTTTTTTGTTTTTTTACCCTATGACAGTAAACTGAATATGGTTGGGTTGTGGACAAAACAAGAAATTTGGGAATGTTCCAACAGGCTCCGGAAAACATTTTTCACCATTTTCTGATGTTTTATGGATCAAACAACTAATCAAGAAAATAATCGACAGATTAATCGATACTGAAAATAATCATTAGTTGCAGGCCTACTGGACATATTTCAGTGGGTTCTACCAAGAACTCAACATAAAGTGTTTTATTGAGAACCATCTGTGAAATGTTCCACCAAGAACCCCCTACGACAGGTTCTACAATAATCTGATTTGATTCAGCAGGAAAAAATACACTCTGAAGGTGCTAAACCATATAGGGTTCTTTGGCTTGTTCCCATAAGAGAACACTTTAACCTATATAAATATAAGGTCCAGGTGGATCCCTTTCAGAGGTTTCTACCTATAACTCAACATCAAGGGTTATACCTGGAACCATATGCTAATTGTTCCACCCAGAACCCACTCTGGGGTTCCTCAGGGGGATCTATCAAGAACTCTTCCACATTCCAAGTAATCCACCCAGGAGGTTCTAATCAGAATCATTTTACATTTCAATGGCTTAATCCAGAATCAACCCCGGGGTCCTAATGAGAACTTTTCTATATCCCAAAGGTTTCACCCAAAATCCACCCGGAGGATCTAAAAATATATTTTTTCTAAGAGTTTCACCTTTAACCTCTTCTGAAAGTTCTACTAAGAACCATATTGTATTCAACACATGAAGCAAAAGATCGCCAACTGACAGAATGCAAGCAACATAAATTGATCAAGGGGACTTTCAATAAATTTTACATTTCAATAAACCATTTGAAACATGGGTTAACATTTTAATATTTGAGGGTGAGGATCATGTTACACCCACATTTTCATCAATCCACGAATAACTCTTTCTTCCAAAAAGGTTTCTTTACATGACAAGGGTTCTTAAAAGAGCCCTTAGTCTTACAAAGAACACTTTTTTCAACAAAGGCTCTCCAGTAGCAAACAGCTGTTGGCAGAACCTCACCTCCTCAGGAAGAACCCTTTTAAAACCCTTATTTCTAAGAGTGTGCACACACACAGACCATCACCGATGGAGGAAATGTGCTCTGAACCTGCACAATGCCCTTCACACACATGCAGGCCAGAGCGAGCACACACATGTCCACACTCTCAGACCCATTTACCCCCAGAACATGAAGAATCCTGAATAATGTATGCATCCAAATGAGCACTATAATAAGAAATATTTCCCCTAACCGCTCTTGTTTGACTCATCACTGTAACGCAGCGCAGACCTCATCAATTGTTTTCAAAAACAATTCCATTCTGCACTGATGCACCCTTCACTTCATTACTGCGACTATTATTCGGAGGTCCTAATGGCATCGGTGGCTGCGGTGCACGCATGTGTGAAAGCGTGCATGTGTGTACTTGTGTACATTGCTGAAAAGACATGAGTGCCCTTGTGTAGAGGTCTTTGTTTAAGGGTTACTGCCGGGGATGGTGCGAGTGAGAGTGGGGTTGGGGGAGACACTGATTACACGTAATGAGACACCAGAAATTACATTACAAAAAGGCAACAGCAAACACCCCACCCCAACTGCTAGTCAATACATACACACTAATTAGATCACACATGAAACAAAGTGATTACTTGATTACTCTAACATGTTTGAATGTGAAAATGCATCTTGATTTTGAGATTAAAGTCACCGCTGAAATAGCGGTTGTTGATAATGACAAGGCTGATCTAATTACAGTGTCTAAATGGGGCTGAATTAACAACAGATTCTGGTGGTTTATGTTGCTGGCTAAATTTTAAGCCGATAATCAGTAATGGGCTGCAGGAACCTTCCTCGTAGCTGGCTCCTGAGCTGTATGGGCACATCCTCCCTCTAAATGGCTGATGATGATTGGCCTGCTGGTGCCTGGCTTGTTCTGATACCTCACTCTGATTTTGTGGGGTAGAAACGGAGTCGTTTGTATCAACTGTTAGCCACCTGCTATCCGAGTGCTGCTCTGCTTTGTACTGCAATGCTCTCCATCTGGAGGCACAAATTAATGTGACATTCTGACATTTATGCAAAGTGTCATTTATTTACTGTCAAAGTCAACAGAAAGCATGGAGGGTTCTGGAGAGGTCTCACTCTCCTCCAGCCTTGCTTCCGTCTGATCACTTCCCTTTGTTTTCTCTCTGTTTCCTCACTCTCTTTCTCTTGTTCTCTCGTCACATTCATGTGCTCTCTCACTCAATGATTTTTCTTGCATGTTGTGAATATGTCGCCAAGGCTTTGATGTCATTTCCCTTGTACTTTCCAAGAGATGAACTTGATGACTTTCTTTTTCTGTTCCAACATGGTGGTTGTAAGTGCTCAGGATAATTACAGCGTTTTTCTTCTATTGGCTGTTTTGAAACCACTGCTCCTAACACAAAAGGTGTAACTACTTGTTGGCTTTTTATGGTTTACATCAACCATCACTCAGAGTACAGAAATTACATGCAACTGTAAGAAAATGGCACAGATTATGTCAATGTATTTAAAGATTATATCAGATGTAGTCCATGATTATGTCAAATGTATTTAAAGCTAAATGTTTTTTTTACTGATATTTATTTTTATATTTTAGTTTTTCTGATCATAGTTATTTTTTGGATTAGCCAGCTAATGCAAACAAATGATTAACCTGCAGAGCATGATGCCTTTAACACGTTTGTTCACATGTGACCATGTGTATATTATGTGCATCTCTGTGTGTGCAGCCTGTGAAAACAAATCTGGGGACAATAAACGTCATTTGTTTTGTCAGACTAACAATTTGAACAGTGACGAGTGTTATTATTTTTCATGTTTACTAGCAGAGCTGGGCGATATGACTTATAGGTAATATCCCAATACTTTTTGGCTAGGGTGCAATTTATGATATACATTTTTTTCTAAAATGACACACCATAATCTCTCAAATAGTCCTGATCTTATAGACTATGATGTACTATGGTAGATTAAACTACCCAACAGTATATATATGGACAAAATCAAATAAGAGAATGCTTTTGGCAACATACCTCTATATTGATATTGCAGCAATATTGCTGGGACGAATACTGTTTATCTGTGTGTGTGAATACTGTGTATCACCTCCATGTGGTATCTCCTTTTTAAAATTCATTTAAGGGACTTTCAAGTTGGTTATTTACAGAATATCATTTAAAGTCATTATGAAAATAGGACATAGAGAACTACAACTGAGTTTGAGATTTAAACCCAAAAGGTTAACGGCTTGATTCTATCAGGCACGGCTGTGTCGTGTTACGACAACGCCATGTCCGTGATCACTGCCATTCTACATAACATGCTTGAGATTCCACCAGCAGCGCCATAGCATGTCCCAGAGGCAGCTCTCCACTCCTCTCCTTTTTCACATTCATACTGAGTCTATTTTTGACGGATGCTGCGTCAGGCTGCACAGAGCAGATCAAGCCGACAGGAAGCCAGACGCAGAAACAGCAGAGAGATTCCTGTCAGTTTTCAAAATAAGACCCAATGCAGACTTGCATTCATAAAAACAGACAAAAAAGAGAAGAAGCCTACTAACCTAAGGAAGAAGCACAAAAAAGCAAGGAAAGAGGACCAAATCAATAAAATCTCAGCAAGTCAACAGAATCAGGTGGGCAAATGCTCCACTGCTGAAGACTTCTGAAAGGCTGCTTGTGGGGCATGTAGCCATGTGAAGGACGGATCAAAACTATGGCAGCGTCCAATGGAAACAACGGGTAACAGTACTCTGTGATTTTTTGACCACGAGTGGTTCTCTGTGGAGTGATGATTCACACAAGCACAAGGACTCATGCAAGGGAGTACGAGGTTGACAAAACAAAGTGAAGGAAGGAGAAGCACAGCTAGTAAAAGCATTTCAAATGTTAAAAAAAAGAAAAAAAGAAATCAGCTTGACAAAGGCATTCGGCATGCTTGTTAAGACGACAGGGAACTTTTGTTTGTTTGTAAGAAAACTCCACAGGGAACCTTTAAGAGTGTCATGACAACTGTATGTGACTTTTGCTGACTAAAGTCTTGTCATTGTATTCAGCGAGAAGATGTGTCAACTGTCTCAGTGTGATAAATATGGTGTGAACTGTGTGACTGTGAAATGTGTAACGGAACAAGTAGAGATGACAAAACCTGAACACAGCGGGGGAAAGTGAATCTGTGATTTTGATCCAAGCACACAGTGTCAGGGATATTTTGAGGATTTGTGATTTTAGAAAGGCAGGAAAACACGTGTGTGGGTGTGTACTGTGTGTGCACTCATGATTGCCAGTGATCCCACCATAACTCATACTGCATTAGAGGTATTAAAAAACATCAGTGTCCATTCTGCTTACAGCTGGGAAATCAGACAGCTAAGTGGAGATGGTCCTCCCACACAGAGGGAATCCACCACGTCAGCAGAAATCGTGCTGGAGGTGTTTCTGGCCAATATAATACCGGCTGATGGTTCTCTGTATCTACACCATCGAATCATTCCAAACCTCCAGATGAGAAGGACGACGGCTCCACTTTGGCTGCTATAATTTCTATATGAACAGCGCCCCCAGTCTATGAATCCTGTTATATAATTAAAACAAAAGGATCGCTGAAAGTCAGACTATGCCATCATTCAAAATCAAATCAGGCTAATTTCCATTTACTGTGCATATACTTATACTCTAGTGTTTTTCTGGCTTATCCATGATACAAAAGAAATTAATGCTAAAATATGGCAGAAAGAATTAAACAGACAAACCGATCCACATGGAAGAAAAAAATCCAATCTAATCCCATATTAAGGATTCTTTGGTAAAAAGTTGATTTAAAAAAGAACTCCTCGGGGTCTCCAACCATCCAATATGATGCATTTTCATTTGTTTCATTGCCACATTATCAATCATGTTGTCTGATTATATTAAATCACAAGCAAGGGGCTGACTTGTTCCACTCTGTCATGTAATCTGTATTTATCCTCCAGGTGGAGTTTTTAACTCACAATAGAAGCTCTGTTTTTGTGTCCATGAACAAAGATCAT
>JAJHUR010081192.1:0-14933 GCA_027495735.1 Lutjanus campechanus | reverse complement strand
CTAAGAGCAGCACTGTTCTGAACCTCCAGACTCTCGGGTGCCATCCTTATCACCTCCTGTCCTCGCATGTACTGTGTTTCTCGGCAGCCTCTGACTGGCAGCGAGGCGTTATTCTTAGCTAATCAGCTTAGTGGCATGCAGGGCAGATCCTGAAATATAATGTAGACGCTCGAACGCAGGATTCACAAAGCTCTGTTCATTGCATAACAACACAGCAGTGTCTGTAAGTAACACCGTGGACATAATTACTGTTAAATACACCTCCAGCAATCAAAATGTAACCACAGTGTTTATAAAGCATCATACAGTGTTGTCAGTTCAATATTTCATGATGTGCTTGTGTTGAGTTGAACTTTGCCCGGTGTGTATATGCTGGTGATGTGGTGGTCAAGGTAACAGCACAGTGATTCAGGAATTTACTTCATCGTGTTCAAACAGTTTCCAGCAGATAATAAGAGAGGCCGGCGCTGATTGGAGTGTTTATGGTTGTCAGTATTTCCCTTTAGTTAAGATTGACAGTAGGTGCCTCCCATTGTCTGCACAGGGACGTGCTCTTGTATATCACAGAGTTGTATATCATTAGCTCAGTCATGGCCATGCGCAGCTGACCACTCTGCATGGTTCCTCTTCAGATCTTCTTGGATTATCCCCACTGCTGACATAGAGAGTTGTTTGACATACGTACAGAGGTCTAAGCTGTGCAGCCACGGCCTGCAGTGGAAATTGGGATGAGGAACTTGCACAGTGATACCAGAAAGACATCCCGTTTTGTTCTGAAAATCTATTTGACTGTAAAGTAGAAGGGCTGTGCTGACAATAGTTTAGTGCGATGGATCATAAAACTCAGGGATTGGATCAATTTTCAGATGAACAAAAAAGAAAAAAAAAAACGGTTGAAAAATTTTAGATTGCATTTTCTTGGGTTTTGTTTTGAATTTTGAAGAAATCACCTTGGGCTTCAAGAAACTCTGATCACTATTTTTCTGACGTCTTGTTGACTACAAGGTTAATAGACCCATTTCAAGGCAGCCATATTGTTATGAAATAGTACGGTTTATACAGGTGTTAGCAGTGATACTGACTAAGGTCATGTTCCATTTAGTGTAGCTGTGTCGTCTTTACAGTGAGCTAACATGGACAATAGTAGCACCCTGACTCTGTTTGACCTGAATGGAACGGAACTGTTGTTAACACCTGTGTTTATTCTACGATTTCATGTCAAAATGCCTGCCTTGTGTATTCAAAAAAAAATAATCAAAACATAAATAGATAATGAAAATATGGTTAGATGCAGCTGTGTGTTTAAGTGTTTGACTGCTGTGGCCTTTAGACAACAGGTTAATTTTTCAGACTCATGCCAGGTTGAATGTGCAAGCCGAGATGTGCAGCAGCAGAATAAATCACGACAAAGAAAAGTCTCCACCAAAACGGTCTAATGATGGCCAGCTCAGCTTGTGCACGGATGGATGTGTTAATATTCTGTGTATTGTCTGTGCTCCCGACAACGCCCCAGATGCCTGCCAGCGCAAAGACAAGCGCTATTCGAGACGCTGAACCGAAGCGTGTCTCGGTATTGACTAATCTACGTTTTAACAATGCTACAATGTCCGGCCTGGGGACCAGCAGATGGGGATGGGTCAGGGGGCTCTGCCGCAGAGACTGCAGGGCCGGTGCTTTTGGGAGGAGGAGGGTGCAGGACTGTGACAGGGGAACAATGAGCCCCACTACCCCCACCCTCGTGGATGCCTATGCACCATGTATCAAAACGCCACTTGCAGGATCCCATCTGTTCTTCATTCCGTCACTGTTTGCTTCCCAAACAATAGATGGTCACACTGGGATGGGATTGGAGCACAGTGGGTCATACCCAAAAAAAAACACCCCTCCTCCTTTCATAACAGCACAAAAACTTTAAAAAGTCTCTCAAACTTTAATTTGAAAATTTAACCTGAAAAATGTCCTGATTTTTGTTTTCAAAAAGCATTTCTAAAACTTACTTTTTAGTGCTTCATTTTCAGCAACAGCTTATCATTCATGCATTTGTAATTCTAGTTTTTAAACGTTGCATGTTGGTATAAGCACCATCCTATTAACATGTTTGAAAAGAAAGAAAAGTGTCTATTATTACCACCATTCCTGATTTTCACACTGAACATCCTGCTGCTCATGCCATCACAAAAGCTCCCTTGTGCTTTTTGTCAGACACTCCAGTTCCCCCCCCCCCCTTTGCAACCAGACTCAACCTCACCTAATTTAAAAACATGTTTGAACTTAAAATCAGCCAATTTTCACATGACAAAGTCAACCTGCAAGGATATTTTAGAGTCGGAATTTGCGAACGTTGATTCTTTACAACAAAGGAAACTGTTCATAGGTTATTTAAAATTTGGCCTCTTTGTGATATTAATCTCTTTGTGTATTTGTCCCTAACAGCGCTGGAACGCTCACGAAACAAGCACAGAGGAATATGAAGCAGAAGGTACGTCAAAGTCAGAGTATTTTCAGAAAGTCCACTTGATGTCAGTAAATGCTCACGGTGTCTTACCTTGCGTGCAGGTCAGATGCATCTCTGGAACCCCGATGAGCCGAGCACACCTCGAGGATCCAAAACTCCTCTGTCGACCTGTTCAGAGGAGAGACTGCGTGAAGCCTGCGGCGAGCTGGCGTTACCGTGGGACGGATGTGCCGGTCACACCGAACTGCTCGCTCTCTGTGAACACCTGGGCCTGGAGGTGAGACTGAAAATGTGTGGTTGTTTATTTTGTTTTTGTTGTTATTTGTTTCCCTTTTGCACTAGGGAAACAAAGGAATCTTCACTGGCCATTGCCGCCAACAGTGAATTTCATCTTATGTGCAGAGAAAAGTTTTCAAATCACTTTGACTTTTTATAAAAGCATAATGCATTTCATTGATATTCATTGATTCATTCATTTCAAAACCCAAAAAATAATGTAGGACAAGGAAAAATGGCATATTTCTCCTTTTTGGAGCAAGAAGCAGTGTTTTTTTGTTTTGTTTTGTTTTTTAAGCATTGTAGCTTGAAAAATGACTTAGGTGTTTAATTGATTATCATAATAGTCAACCCATCAGCTAATCATTGCAGCCCTAAATGCATTTAACCTGTTTGGCTTGAGTGCAACATTTTATGTGAAATTCTATGCAAGTTGCAGGCTTAACAACCTTCAGATCACACTGAGGGAATCATGCATGCATATAACACAACATAGTCCCTCTAGCAAATGTTACTGCTTCAAAAAACACAAAACATACATTTATTTTTCAGATGAGCATGGATGTGATCCAGAGTCTGACGGGTGATGGAGTGATGAATGTTCAGGAGTTTGTTTCCAAGGTTGTAAACCACAACAAACCCCCGACACCGTCAGCCTCCACCCCCTACAGACAGCTGAAGCGGCTCCACTCCACACAGGTACACCTTGTGATTGTTGAGCTCTACGAGGTCACATGATGTCACAAGATAATTCCCCTGTCAATTATATTCTTTTAACTAGGTGTTCTCTTCTAGCTTTAGTAAAGTTTGACTGCATAAAACAAAGAGGTTGCATTTTGTCCCCTAAAATGCATCAAGTGGAATTTTGCAGATTAATTGATCTGTTTTCTCAAGTAAAAAGACACGTTTTATCTCCATACAGCCCTTTGATGAGGGAGGCCGCAGGATAGCCACTCCATCTGCCCTGACCAGCACCATTGGCATGCGTCTGTTCTCCACCCTTGATGATGGTACTGGTTTCACTCCAGTCGAATACGTTCTGGATGCCTGGCTGGACGAGGGAATAGAAAACAGCACTGAAATCCTGCAGGTACCCCACTGTACTTATTCTTATAATTATGACCGTGGCCATTAGTCTTAATTATTATCAGCATTTTAAATCTGTGAATTTAGTTCATTTGTACATCAGCTGACAAGTATATAATTAATTTGTTGTCTGCAGGCTTTGAATTTCAGCCTCGATGGAAAACTGAGTCTTGGTGATCTCACCATGGCGCTCGAAAATGAGCTACTCGTTACTAAGAATGGGATTCACCAAGCAGCAGTGGCGAGCTTTAAAGCTGAGATCAGACATCTTCTGTGAGTATGAGTCATCACTATAATGCTGCTTAGTCAGATCTTAATACCCTTTGTTTATATTTGACTTTATTATAAAGTGCTAGAAATTTATTTATATTGTTTGTTTCTCCATTTGTCATGTGTAAATTGTTTTGTTTTTTTTCTCTTGTCAGAGAGCGAGTGGACAGAGAACTCAGGGAGAAAGAGAAAATCAGATCTGACCTGGAAAAAGCAGAGAAACTAAAAACTCAGCTTGCCACTGAGGTGGATGAGCATCACTCTGCTATCGAGCAAACAAATAACTTAAATCTCAGGTAATTTATCTCACTTTTCTTCTGTTTGTTTAATGATTAATGTGATGTTTGATTAGTCTTTAATTGTCTTTCTCCTTCCAGACATCTTATTATATTAAGGCATTATAGTTGCCACACTTTACTTAGTCCATTCATAAAGACTGCAGCTTACATTTATAGATACAGTATATAGTGCATTTTTATTTATTTTAATCGCAAAAACCTGCAAAACTTAGTTGTCCGTTCCTGCTAAATCTATCTCACTCCCAAGACTTGGTACAGTAATTATTTTAGCGATCTCTGTCTTTGTATGCAAGTGTTACACTCTGTTTCTCTGTGCCTGAATGTCTGCAGGAAACTTGAACAGGACCACAAAGAGAAGCTCGCAGCGGTGCGATCAGAGCTGATGAAGGAGTTGGACCAGCTCCAGCAGCAGGCCGGCCTGCAGCGCGAGGAGCTGGAAGCAGAAGTCCAGAAGATCAGAGAGGATGAATCCTTTCTCAGGGAGCACCTCTCCATCTCTGTGAAGGTACCAAAAAGATTTGTGCTCATATGGTAATGTTTGTGTGTGTCTTCGCTTTTAATATGCTTTTATATTTCTTTATTAATGCTAAAAAAACCTAACCTATGTTGTTGGTGTCTTTATTTTTTAGGAAAACAGACGTCTTGAAATGGAGTTGCTGGACAGCACCGAAAAACTGGTTGAGGCCCAAAGCCAAATCACAAAACTTCAGACAAGTCTGGACAACATTCTGAAAGAAAAGGTACCTCTCACTACTGACTTACACAATTGTTTTTATTGCAGTTTCTGTGCAAGGAAATTACTAACTTTATTGTATTTTCATTAGTTTGGAGACTTGGACCCTGGCAGTGCAGACTTCTTTCTCCAAGAGGAACGTATTAAACAGCTACACAGCGGCTACGAAGCTCAGTACAGGGTAATTTCTTCTAAATCACTAAAAGTGCAAGATACATTGAAGGCTTCAGGTGAAAAGAAGATTCTGTCTATGTGACGAGAAGAATAAATCTTCATGACACACATGTTTAACTTGTCGTCATTTGGTAGGAGCTGCAGGATCGTATTGACGAGCTGCAGTCAGAGTTGCAGGAGTTTCACAGTCTTGGACGAGTTCCTCAGACCTGCAACAAACCTCTCTCTGAGGAGCTGGAGAGTAAAAGTCCTGGCATGGAGTCTGATCCAGGTAGGCCTAATGAATACCACATACACACACATATAGTTAGTGGAGAACTCATTACTGAACACAAACTGCATCTGTTCATGAGTCTCATGTTTCCTCACAGTCAGAGAAAATAAGTGTGCATCCAGCCCATAGTTGTTATAAAATCCCAACACACAACAGAGCATCTCTCCTGTGTGGCTGCCGAACTGTCAGTGAAAGAGTCATAGTTGGCAGCAGTAGAGAAGGTCGGACCACCGTCTGGTTTAAAAGTGGTTTAGCCAACTTCTTTGGGATTCATAGAGAGCATTGGAGCAGCTGCTTTGAGTTTTTTTGGTTTGTGGTCATTGTGCGACTCAAGCTTGTGGGGGTAGCCCTAGAAACAAGGAAACTCTGTCATATGTCACCAGCTTGACCAGCATGTGACTTTTTGCAGGTATCGGTTCAGAGGAGGTTCAGCCTTTCAGCATGAGCCTTGAAGCGGAGATGATGTTGGAGCAGCTGAAGGAGCAGCACCTTCAGGAAATGGAGGAATTGCGAAACCAGCTGGAAAGCAAGGTGGGTCTATACCTTATATTTCATTGTATATTCTTTTTTGTTGTTTTTTTTTATTTTATTTTTTGAAATAAGAGCTTATATTTAAAACCTACTAAATGACATGCAATGGATTGCAGCTTAGATGTGAAGATTGATACCACTCTTGTGTGTGTGGTAAATGGACAACAAATTCTTAGCTTAACTTTGCAAAAAAGACTGGTGACCGGGACAAACAGCTGGTTGGCAGATTTTGTTACTTCTGGTCAGAGCCCAGCTTGTGGTTTCCCTGTTTTCAGTCTTTATGCTAAGCTAAGCTGTCTGTAGGTTCATATTTAGCATACAGACATGAGAACAGCATGGATCCTCTCATCTTACATGCAAAGCAGAGTATTTCATAAAAAGGCAAAGTATTAATTCAGTTCCTTCACATTCTTTATATCAACACAGATCAATGAATTTGACAAGATGGTAGAAAAGCAGAGGGTGGCCCACGAGGAGCAGAAGTCTGCCTTGGCCCTTCAGTACCAGCAGGAGGTCCAGGCTTTGAGGGAGGAGATGGCCAGCATCCAGAACCACGCACAGGAGCTCCAGAGCCAGCTTGAGCAGGCGGAGCTGGAGCAAACCCGTCTGGAGCAGACGCAGGCCGAGGAGAGGGAAGAGCTGGAGAATCTGCAGGAGGAGGAGGTGGGAACTCTGAGACAACAGCTGCTGGAGGCCCACACCTCCACCGCAGACCTGGAGGAGCAGCTGAAGACCCTCGAAGCACAGCAGGCAGAGACGGAGGAGAACCTCTTCAACGAGATGGAGGAGCTGAGGAAACAACACGCTGCTGAGATTAAGAAACTGGAGGAGGAGCATGTGGAGCTTTCTGAAGCCAGACTGGAGGAGGAGAGAAGGAAACTACAGGAAGAGAAGGCAGAGTTGGAGAAAAAACTGTTAGATGATTGTGAAAGTGAGAAGGAACTGTTGCAACAAAGACATGATGATGAACTGAAGTCCAAACTGGAGGAGGCGAAGGTGAGATTGGAGGGAGAGCATGACGAGATTGTGCAGAGTCTCACGCAGCAGTGGCAGAAGGAGAGGGCTCAGCTGGACGAGCAGAATAATGAGTCTCTGCAGGTGCTGCTGGAGGAGGAGATGTTGAGACTTGTCAGGGAACAAGAGGAGAAGGAGAGCAAGCTCAGGGAGCAGTGGGACAGCGAACGTGCCCAGCTCGAGAAGCATCAAGAGGAAGCTCTGTTCGAAAGAATACTGCAAGAAAGGTCTCAGTTACAAGAGCAGTTTGACCAGAAGGAGAAAAAGCTGAAGGAGGAGTGGGAGAGGGAGAGACTGCAGCTGGAGGAGGACTACGAAGGGATGCTCCAGGATAGGCTGAATGAGGAGAGGGAGAAGTTTGAGGCTGAGACGGAGGAGGAGGAGAAGAGGCTAGAATTCTTACTGGAGGAGGAGAAGGCTCGACTGGAGGAGAGCCACCGAGAGGCCCTGAAGGAGCTGACTTCAAAGCACACTGAAGAGAGGGACACTCTCAGCAGCATGTTGGACAAACTACGAGATGACATCACTCAGGAGAGGTGAGACACTTGACATTTGTGAGATTTTTAATCGTAATAATGTCATAATGATTACTTAATCAATGAAACTTGCATTGTCTATAAATGTGCATTATTTACAGAAATAGTTTGACATTTTGGGAAATACGCTTGTTTGTTGTCTGTTGTCAGTGTGAATGTGTGTTTAAAAGTGAAGCTATGGGCAGCAGCTGTTTGACTTAGCTTAACACAAAGACTGGAAAGAGGGTGAAGCAAGCCTGGCTCAGTCCAAAGGTATATGTTAAAATTTTCTAACCGGCAATTATTTGTGAAGGTGTGTGTGGCTGTTGCAGACATCTTCCAGCTGGGACATAGTTTACGACATTCCACCAGCTCTGATAGTTGTTTTTAGTTTAATAAATGGATAATAAATAATGATAATAATAATCTTTCTCTCTTAAATGAACTAAGATGAGCTCAATTATTAAGTCATTGTAAAGCACGCTTCATTCAGACACAACAGAAACAAAATAAAACTTACCGGAAATGTCCTGGTTAGTCTTTCTATTGTTCCGACAATCACCAACTCTGACAAATGCAGCCATGCTGCTAGTATGGCTAAAAGAAATCCTGGCAGCACCTCTAAAGCTCACTTTATATCCTATTTGTTCTACAAACTTCTTGTTCTACAAGTTATACAAAAACTTGAGCACAAAACAAGAATGTTTGGTTTTACAACAAATAGCTGTGCAGAGGTGAGATAAGAGCCAGGGATTAAACTTCTCTCTTTAACTCTCTTTTTCATTTGTTTCTTTTACTTTCGAGTTCAAGACCTTTATTTGTCCCCAAGGGAAAATTTGGTTCTGCTGCAGTATCAATACACCATGCAAGATAAAACAACAGTTTTTTGTGACTGTTGTCTGAGGCAGGAATTTTAATTCCAGGTTCAAGGCATGTGGGGTCTTTCAGATGTAATGGATTTTGCCTTCTTAAACGACTGTTTCTTGCACAGTTCAGACAGATGTTTCTGCTGAGTGACAGTAATTTAGCTACTGACTTTAATCAGCCTTAATGAGTTCATATGTTTGAGGTTGAGAGATTCATACCAGCAAATAAATGACAAAGTGAAAACTGACTCAAAGCATTTATAAAACAATATCATTAGATATCAGTCAACAGCGCTGTCTGAAAATACATCCTTTTATCCCCGTATTTAAATAATATCACATTTCTCCCCTCTCTCTGACTGCTTTCACTCCACTCATGAGTGTTGTATTTCAGAACAATCACATTTTATTTTTGAGGTGGTGCTACAACAGGTCGCACAAACTAGTTCTGATAAAGTACACCCTGTCCTGTAGAGGTGCTATAACCATTTGACAGAGCCATACTAGCTGTTTCCAGTCCATAAGCTAAGATAAGCTAATCAGCTGCTCAGACTTTAGCCATATATTTAACAGAGTGGCATCAAACTTCTCATCTTACTCCCACAAGCAAATGAGCATGTTCCCAAAAATATTATATTAATCATTTCAAATAGACTAATTTGTTAAAAAGTTGTTTGTTTTAATAATCATTGCTGTTCTATGAAGATGTTGTTGTAACATATAATGACCATGTACAGGAGGGAAATCGAGAACAGCTTCTCCCAGAGACTCAAGGAAGTGGAAGATCGCTTCTCAGGTGATCAAGAATCTGTTGCAAAGCGTTTTCAGGCCGATGTCTTAAAACTCGAACAGCACTACCAGAGTGAGCTGAAAGCTCTTTCCGAGAGCCACGTGGAGCAGAAGCTCCACTGGGAGGCACAGATACAGGAGGCCCTTGAGAAGGCGGAGGAACAAAAAAGAGTTATGGAGGAGAACATGGAGCAAGAAAGAGAGAGTCTGGATCAACGGTGGAGGAAAGAACGACAGGAGCTAGAAAGTCTTCATAAAGAGGAAATGGAAGAACTTGTGATGAAAAACGAGAAACTGCAAAAGGAGCTAGATTACTTTATCAGCATGGCTCAGACTAAAGAGATAGAGCTGAGCAGGCAGCTGAACGACCTCCATAACCGGCTTCAGGAGAGCCTAGAAACCAGAGACGAGCTTCTTGCTCAGTCGGAGAAGAAAGCGCTCGAGGCTGAGCTGCTGCTAAATCAAACCGTGGAAGATTTCAAACAGGAGAGGGATGAACTTCTGAGCAGCCAGTCAGAACTCGAGGCAAAAAACAAGGAGATGCTTTTCATTTCCGAGAGGCAGATTACTGAGAGGATCGAGCTGCTAACTGAGCGCGATGATCTGAAGATGAAGATTGAAGAGTTAGAGACGCTGCTTAGACAGGCGGCAGTGGACTTTGAGCTTGAGAGGAAGGAGCTACAAGAATATATATCCATTCTTGAGAAAAAGTTAGAAGATTATGACAGGGAAGAGCTTATAGCAGAAAGAGAGATGCTTAAAATCAGAATTAAAGAGCTAGAGAT
The DNA here is from genome assembly GCA_027495735.1 of Lutjanus campechanus. Lineage (NCBI taxonomy): Eukaryota > Metazoa > Chordata > Actinopteri > Lutjaniformes > Lutjanidae > Lutjanus > Lutjanus campechanus. Next base: position 4,866 of record JAJHUR010081192.1, on the reverse strand, counting down.
GGAATTAAGTGAAAGTTTGGCTTCTGCAGAAAAGGCTAAGCAAGAAGTAGAAATGAAGGATGTGCGAAACACCCGAGAAACATGTTTAGTACCTCCTGAAATCTGTCTCAATGGTGTTATCCTTGCTGATTCCTCGAATCAGGGAGTAGTTTATTTGTCACCATCTGCGGTTGAACAAGATGTTGAGGAGGAGATTTTAATGGAGGCCATAGATGCAATGGATGGAGGTCCTGAAGATGGTCAAGGAGACAACATGCTGGAAGTAAAGACGGATCCGACAGAGAATAATGACATACCGTCTGAAAGCACCATTGTTTTTGTTGAGGAATGTCACAATCAAGATGTTGTTCCAGATGATTACCAAACTGGACATTCAAGCCCTGAGGAAGTTGAAGAAGACCCCAAAGTCGGCTGTTGTTCTGCAGAAATGGGACACGAAGACCCTGAATCGACATCGTGTGATGGCTGCAACCCAGATTCCCCAGTTCCAGACGAAAATAATTCATTTGTCGAATCCAAAAATGTTTTCCCAGAGATGCAGCGTGAGGCCGAATCATCCCTTGAGGCGTTGGAAGGTGCTGAAGACGGTGAGAATGAAGTCGCTCTTGAATCATGTGAGCAGGAAAATACACCTCGAGATGTGCCAGCTTTGGACAATGAAGGCCGTTCCCATGAAGACGAGCCATGTCATGAGACTGTGGTTGATCCCTCGGTGCTTGAGGAGACGGGTGACCCTGATAAGCTCTCTCTGGTTGAGGCTGAGGTTACTTGTTTACCAGATAACTCTCACGACTGTAGAAATGAGGTTGAACTTGTGTCCGACTCAGACTCTGAACATGTAACCACTGAGATAAAGGATGATTGTGTGGAATCTCTGGATGAAGATGCTGACTGGGAGGACAGAGAATCTTCTGTCCTTAAACTACAGGCTTTGTATAACACGGCCGCAGAGGAGAACATCCTCCTGCATGAGAAGATTTCTCTGCTTCAACAGAAGTCTGAAATACTTGAGAATCTCCTGGCCCATAACAGTGAAAAGATCAAAACTGGCCACCAGGTGTTGGAGGAAAACTACAGCCTCAAAGTTAAAATGCTACTTTTAATGGAGCACATCAAAGAGCTGGAGATGAGGGCCTTGAAGATGACAGATCTTCAGATCAGATATGAAGACTGCATGTGTGAAAATGCCAAACTGAAGGACCAAAACAGTGAACTTGAACAGAGAGTCTGGACCCTTGAGAGCAAGATGAACATTTTCCATGATTTCCAAGAACATCCCAAGATTTCCCTGGCAGACGAGATCGGCAGGATGAGAGAAGACAACAGTAAGCTCACCGAATTGTTGAGTGAACTGGGGAGGCAGGGGGAGATTCGTTCAGAGAGCCCCACAGAGGGGTGTCTCCTGGATCTGACCGGTCAGCTGGAGGTCGAAGTTCAGGCGGCGACTGATCTGGAGGGCCGCTGCGTGGAGTTTGAGAAGGAGAACACTGAACTTCGCAGAGCCATCACAGAGCTGCAGGACAAGTCGCAGACGTTAAATGAAACGACACAAGCCCATAGGTAACGTGGAGAGAAACTAGGAACCTGTCCCTCCATGTCTCCTGTGGCTTCTCGTTGTCCTCCCATCCCTTTGGTGCTTTTGTTCCCAAGCACAACGTAGTGATGTTGGTCCTTCCTGTGATTAGGTTCCTCAACCCTTCGTGGATGCAACAGATCTTGAACACTTGTGTTGTTTTGATCCCTGTAGATCACCAGTGGAAGATCGGTGTATGTGAAGTGTATGTAGAATGAGATGTTTTTAATCAATATGCAGCCAGTGACTTTCTTACCAAATGTGTCATGTAAGTTTTATATCACGCCACTGAATTATAAGTGTATTCCGACATGTGTGGTTTTGTTGTAGCTCGGAGTTTTAAGTTTTCTAATGAAGTTTTGTCTGTTAATAGATCTGAGGCCAGTCGTCTCGCTGAAGAAAACCTCGTCCTCAAGGAAAAGCTTGCTGCGTTGAAGGAAGAAGACCTAAAAGAAGCCCAAGAGGAGCTGATGTAAGAAACAACTTCTTGAATTAGCAAATAATTACCTCTTTCCATTTTTGTTTTTTTCATGTGAACTGACATTTTCTTCGAATTCTTGATTTCAGCCAGACATTGGAGCACTTAAAAAAAGGGAAGAATGCAGCCCAAAAGGCAGCGGAGAATTTCAAGAAACAGGTACTTTAGGAAGTTCTTAAAACACAAGTCTGTAGTCATGCCAGCAGCTCTGCACACGATTTCCAATGTTAAACCACAAACTCACGAGTTACACTTGAAAGCGACAGTGGACACAGTGGTGCTTTCAGTTAAATACTAACACCAGCGTTCATCACATTAGCATCTTAGCATGTTAACTTTGCTAACTAGCACTAAACACTAAGTACAGAAGAGGCTAATGAGAATGTCATCAATTTATTCTTAAATGAAGGCACCGGACATGTTAAAATTTTGACATGATGATGATGCTGGATGAAAAGTCACAGGATCACCTAAGTTATCATAATTCATCTTGAGGGGCCTCTACATTTCTGAAGCAGATTTCATGACAGTGGATCCTTTAGTTGTTGGGATATTATTCTAAAAAACGAGACTGTCAACCTAGAGAGGAAAAGTAACTAAAAGTCATTAGGATTTATCCACATGAATGTCTGTACAAAATTTTAGGGCGGTCCATCAAATAGTTCTTGTGATATTTCAGTCTGGACCGAAGTTGTGGACCAACTGACAGACTATCATCAGGCCGACTGTAGAGCCATTCTGCTACCATGGCTAAAACCTCTGAAGAAACAATTTATTATAATCAGAATTAATTCTTCCTTAATTAAAAAAAACAGTTAATGAGATGTCAAATCAACTCTCTCTCTGCAGATTTCAGAGCTGCGTCTGCAGTGTCAGCAGCTGGAGGAAGAGAACGGGACTCTGTCACAGAAAGATGCACAAAACATTGCCGACGTGGAGAATCTACGACAGCAGCTGGCAGAGCTGACAAAGGAAAACGAGAGGAGGGAGGCGTTCTCCACTGACGAGAAAAATGAGGTAAACGTTGCTTAAAGGAGAAGGTATGGCTGTCATAGCGTCGAGGTGGTCGTAGCGAGTAGTTAATCGGTGGCTGTTTTGTGTTAGCTGGCAGCTTGCGTGTCCGCTCTGGAGGCAGAGCTGACCAAAGCTCTGGAGGACACCGCACAGCTGGAGGAGAGGAATACCCAGCTGTCACAGCAGCTCTCTGACCTCAGAGAGAAGGTGAGCATCAGGCCATGGACACTTTGATTGATCTCACATCAACACCACCAAAGCATGACACAAAGTGATGAAGCATTAAAGACACCTACTCTTGACATGAAATGCACATGTGAAAACAATTCACCTTTAATAACAAAAGCACATAAATATTTTCTGGCCTGAAAGCACCTGTGATCTGCTGAGATATGTTGGTGTGATCTAGCTTTAGCAGTAAAGGTGTATGTAGAGGTCTTCAATTACTGTGGTCTGTGCCATGAACTGTGGTGGTCTCCTCGTTCTCAGGTGGCCAAAGTCGACAGGATGGAGACTCAGCTCAGCCACCTGGTAGAGGAGCAGAAGAGTGTGGATAAAGAGACTCGGGGCCTCCGCAACCAGCTAGACGAAGCTGAAGAGAAGGTGAGAGTCTGCTGTAACCCACAGTATTATTTCATGTTCAAACATAATTTTTTCTCTTAAGCAAATGCTGGAACACATCTTGGGGCTGAATAAAAATTAATTAAACTTTGCCAAACTAAGTCTGAGAACATAAACTGCAGTTCAGAAGGCTCATTTCAAAGCATTTTACAGTCACGCTCGTAGTGTTTAAACAGATTTGTGACCTTATTAGTCTTGGAACGAGTTGAACCCAGACAGTAGTGTCTCTGAGGACTGAAAACGTTCTTTTCTCCACTCCAGGTGAAGACGGTTGACCATCAGAGTGCTCGTCTTAAGTCAGACCTCCGTGTTACTCAGCAGGAGAGGGATTCCCTCAAACACGATGTCGCAGTGCTGCACAAACAGCTGCAAAGTGTCAATGATAAAGTAAGATTTTCTTCATGTTTTTTTCAATTATGATACTTAAACACACTTCAGTGTATTGTAAGATTGACTGCGATATTAAAGTTTAAAATGCATGTTTAGCTCATATACATGCAAAACTGCTTGTATGTTACGGCTGCAGTCAGAGTAGAAGCGTTATGTACAACAGAGAGCAGATGGGCATCGTGAAGAGGAAGGCGAGTCTGCAACGTCGCTAACATTACCTCACTGAATCCTTGTTCTGGATTCTTGAGCAACAGCTCAGACATCCATGACAGTGACGGTCATTACATGACTGTAACACAGTGTGAAAATAAAAGCTGTGCTTTGTTATTTAACATTGGTTAAAGAAGTTTTGATACACTTTTATTCATTTTTTGCATCAGATGCAGTGTGAATAAGGCCCCATCTTATTCTGATGCACAGATTTGGACATTAGCAGGAATGTTTTACAACACTGACTTGAAAGCAGTGCTTTGTTTATTTAAATGTGAAAATGCAAAATAAATATTTGGGCCCTAGAATCAAGGAATAATCGTGATAAATATTTGTGATCCCAATATTTTGGCTATAATCATGCAGCCCTTCTTTGGTGCAGAAACAAAATATGAAAAAGCATAAAGATACTTATTTTGCAAGTGATGTTTGAGGATGTTTAAAATCAAAGATTGGGAAGCACAATTTTGCCCATTTGTTCAGTAGACTTGACCTTGTTTTGTTTTGTTGTTCACAGAACCATGTTTTGGAGATGGCCCTGCACTCAAGTGGACTCCAGAATCAGAGCAAGAAGCGGTAC
>JAJHUR010081190.1:0-15456 GCA_027495735.1 Lutjanus campechanus | reverse complement strand
TAGCACATCATTGACTAACTGCATTAGCTTCTGGGGTGACAGGTTATTGAAAAGAATCCAAGTTCACGACTACATTCACTATGTAACATTTTCTCACCGTGTGGAAGGCCAGCCTGGATGTTATTAGAGTTAAGGCTAATGTTAGCAGTTCTGTCCAGCTTTTTATTGCTATTGGGTAAGTTTACAGTCCAGCAACCACAGTCAGTGTTACACAAAGTATTGTTAGATTTGCCAAACAACATCAGTTAGTCATCACCCTGAAGGCCCTTTCTCCTGTAAAATGAAGCACACTGTTTGGAAATAAGAACAAGTTTTCCTGAGCTAAGCAGCCAAATAATTTAAAGTTAGATCAAAACAAGAGCGAACGGCTCCACAGAACGATGCTGTTTCTTTTTTTCCATCTCTTCACGGCTCATCAGCTGGCGAGGATGGCTATCAAGTGCATATTTAAGAACCTTTTACATATTTATCTTTTAAAACCAGACTTATTTTTCTTTCCTTTTCGTGCCTCCTTCCTCTGGAATAACCTCCCTGCCGACATCAGACGACCTGACTGAGTTGAGGCCTTTAAATCCAAACTTAAAACTTATTTTTTCACCTTAACTTTCAACTAGTGCTTATTCATCGATTACTTCAGGCCTCACACTTGTTAGCATTCTCCTTTAGGGTCGGTCTAGTTTCAACGTGTCGTTTAACCGTAGTACTTACAGTCCATATTTGTCCTGCAGACAAGAACAAAGCCGTGAACTTTCAAACAACTGCTGCATTTCTACAACCCTCTGTTTTTGCTTCTGTTCTCACATGTCATCATGTCTTTTCTAACTTTCTCTTTCTTTCACTTCCAGGTCTCCATGGTGGTGAGGAGGGTGAATGGCCCAGGTCCCACTCTTTACCCAAATCAAGGGTCTAAGGACACAGGGTGCAGACTGTAACGCCCCCAGAGGGTTATATAACGTGACAGCTAGACACATCTAAAACATCATTTTCAATCTTCTCATGGAGCTTGTATTTGCTTAATTAGCTAGCTAGCTAGAGCTGATAAAAATCTACCAGTGACAGCTGTCATTTTAGTCAACAAAATTGTTGGTAACTGGCTAGACAAAAGAAGCCTGCTTTTGTTTACTTCTGTCTGACACCAGGGCCTGTTGTTTACTGAGAATTTTAAGTCATAAATCTGGCACCATATTCATTGCAAACTGCATATGTGCAAATGTGAGATTGGAAAACCTGATGGATGTAGCAACGGTAACTCTGGGGGGTCAACTTAAGAGTATTTGTACTTGGTTCCGTAATATCTAAGGTCTACTTTGTATGAGAAATATACAGTAAAACAACAACATAAAATATTAAAACTACACAGAAAATATGCAGGTAGTCTAACTCATCACTGCTCTTTGATACTCGAACAGGCCAGAATCGAATTTCAGTGGATTCATGCCCAGAGTCAAGTGATTAACACCACTGCCAAAAATAGTAGATTGGAAATAAATAATGAAAATGAATAAAAAGCCCTGGGCTGCTCTACTCAGTAAGAAATGACTGTTTTGTCGGAGCAAATCTTACCTGTAGAGCGAGAAACAGAGCCAAAGCCAAGATCCAGCCTGTTGTGGGCACAGTGGCCCTGTGACGCTGTTGTGCCAGTGGCATGCTGGGAAGACACCTCACCAGTCGTGTCCACTCACACCTGTAGAGGGGTGAAAAGAATGAGAAAGGTGGGAGAAGAGAAAAAGAGAGAGAGGTGTGAGGAGTTGACATAAATGAAGTATCAGGGAAAAAGCAGCCGGCGATGTGGTGTTTGTGTCGCATGAAAATGTCTTTTCAAAGAGCATGCTATAGCTGTTCCAGTGGAGTTGTTAGTGTGCCAACATGGAAACATATCTGTGTGCGTGCGTGTACGCCTCTGTGAGCCTGTGGGGAGTCCCACTACCATCAGCTTATCCTCTGTAAATGATAAATAAATGCCTTTGATCTGATGTAAAATAATTGGCTTTCAAAAGTCTATCAGGGATTGTGAAAATGGCTGAGAACCTTTGAATGTATTTCACTGAGCAATACCAAATATTTGATCTTTCCACTTGGGACGAATACAGAAATATTGCTCAGGGACTGAGTTGATAGATGGATTTCAGTAGAGACATGGTTTGAGTGATGCCGTTGTAATCCGCTCTCCACTGAGAGGGGAAGGAAGAGAGAACAGGGACACAGTGAAATAAAAGCTGCACAGAAGGAGAACTGATGTGGATCCTTCAAGACGACTGTCACATATCAACACAGACGAGACAGTGAAGAGCTCAAGTATTCTTTAAATTGTGTAACAGCGGCTTCTTGAATGTTTTGAGTTTTCTCACTATCAGCTGAATCAACAGCCCTCTCTCCAAGAAAATACATTTATATACAACTCATTTGCAACAGAGAATACATTTTGAGAGCACTGCAATGCCGCCCCAAATACATATCAAATTAATATGAGGAAATGTTGCTTAGAACTGCAACAATTTAACCAATTATTAATCAATTATTATATTTTGATAAACAATCATTTCGAGTAAATGTTTAATAAAAAAAATGCTAACCACAGACTGTGGTCTTTTAGTCCTGTACTCTGTGCACCTGAGATCCACACCAATCACCTCCTTGCGAATGCAGCACGTTAGGTCTGCCCCCTAATAGTCAACTAAACCATTTGTCAGTGTGAAGCGTCGTAGTTGACAACGTTTTCATTTGTCCATCGGGTAGCTGCGCCTCACCATTAGGCCCAGGATGAAAGTATCAGGAGACTGTTGCAACACTGCCCTTTTCTCTTGTAACACTGAAGTTACTGGTGCTCTGCTCCTTAGCTCAGTTAGTGGGCCTATTAGACTGGGACACGGCCTATGGGACCGATGGAGGCCAGTTTAATAACCAGTTATACAGTACCGAGGTGATTACCGAGGACTCTTGACTCCGGGGATGAGGAAGACACGGCGGGGTTTAGCACAGATGTGAAGCACTTGAGGAGCTTGTAAGTATACATCATCTATCATATTGATAAGTCCACGACTATTTGTTTTTGTGAAGCTGGAAGTTATTTATTCTCATGTTTGAACAAAAAGACTTGTGTGACGTTATACTGTTCAGTCTCCATCCTGGTTGTTCTAATACATTCAGAATCATGATCACCTTTACCACCACCAGTAACAGGCGGCTCGCTTCGTGGCCACAAGATATATATTTAAATATTCAAATTAATATCATAAATGTGCGATGACTAGTTGTCTAATGGGTTTAACTAACAACTACTAGTTGACCAGGAAAATCTTTATTCTGGGGCAGCCACAGGAAATGTATTGTTTCAAAGAAACATTTTCTGTGAACACAATCAAGCCAGGAATGAAACTGTCACCACAATGTGATTATGAAAACAATTTAGTAAGACACAAACATAATTTCAATGTAGGAGACAGTTGGAGACAAGGTTGGAATGAAACATCTTACTCAGCCTGCAAAGATGTTTTATCATGCACGTATGGGGACAGCTGGTTATATAAAACTGGAAAAGCAATTATACCATAGGTTTACTACGTGTATACGCTGATGTGTCCTGGCAGCAATTTTAAGCACACCTCCCCTGAGTTTTAGCATGTTCACGCCTGTGTATGTGTGGGCAGAATACCATTCAGAAGGAGTTAAAAGAAAACATCTCACAGATGAGCCTGTGTAGTCTGTATTCAAGAGACTCTTTTATCACAACAATGCATCTCATGTTGGTGAAGCAGGCTATTGCTCTCAGCTGGCGCCTTTTGTGAGAGCCAGATGGAAGTCTTCTTATCACACCTAACTGGCTCTGGCTTTTTTTTTTTTTTGATCATTTAGGGTGGAAATGTTGAAACATCAGCGTATTTGCACATAAATGAGAAACAGAGAGAATCCCAGTGTGTGTGTGTGCCGTGCATGCTTTTAAGTTCTTCTCATTGAGAGGAAAATAAAATGTTTTTTTCTAAATTGATGCATACGCAATGTCCCAGACTTCCTGCTCGCATTCTGAAGATTCCTCACACAGTCGCAGTTCGCTTTCAAGATATTTTTTTTTTTTCGCCCACCTGGGTACACCTTCCATTTCAAGACAAAGTCGGACAACTTGCGTGTGCATGTGCGCGTGTGCAAGTTTTTGTATGTGTGTGGTGAAGAGAAACGCTCATGACACATACAGTCTATCATAAAAGACCCATAGGGGAAAGATAGCTGGTCATATGTTACAATCTACAACACGCCTCGCTTCAGACATGCCGGTAATGCTTTTAAAAATGGCTTTGGCCTTGCTGGAAACGACTCCCAATGCCGCCTGCTCTACGGCGAAGAGAGGGAAAATATTCTACTTTGAAACCTCCCCTCAAGCATGCAGCTGCTGTCTGACACGACACGAGCCGTTTAACCGGTGAATTCACCAAACAAATGAGAAGCGCGCAGATGATGAAGGAGCGAGAAAAGCCAACTGGAACCGTCTTGTTCACAGCCATTAGCTAAAGCAGTGTCCCTTCGGCTAGCCTCAGTTGATGGCTCGCATGCACGCTTAAAAGACGTGATGATGATAAATGGCACTACATGGATGTTTCACTCACTTCCTGTAACAAGCATGAGCGAAAACAGTCCTTGAGATCATACGTTGCTGTGTTTGATTCTAGAGTGCAACCAATACTGAATATTTGAGACCAAGAAAATCATATGACAGTATATCAGTCGGCATTTAATTTTTAATTTCTAAACATGTTTTATTATTTTGAGAAGGATCCTTCAGGGATCAACAGTAAGGAATACTCACTTGCTCATGGCAAGTAAAATGCCACTTCAGGCTAGTAGATCTTTTTTTTTTTTTACCACTTGCCCGACCAGGAAAGCGATAAAAAAAACAATTAAACTATTAAGCTATTTTGACTGATAATTAATCAGAATTTTTCAGGCAAAAACGAGTATAATTCTGTTTTCAGCCTCTCAAATATGTAGATTTCACGCTTTTCTCTGTTTATTATCATATTAAATCTAGTATTTTTGGTTTTTGGACTGATAGAACAAGGCATTTAAAGACATCACCTTGGACTTTGAGAAACTGCGATGGAATATTTTCCTCTATTTTCTGACATTTTATAGACATTGCAGTCCAAGATTAAACAAGGCAATTAACCTCTAAGTCTTTTCTGTTATTTGATAACTGCTGATAAATAATTTGAGTGAGTGAGTTCTGACTCACCTACCCGACCAGGCAAGAAAACAAAAAAAGAAAACATGAATGATTGCTCCTAGCAATTATCCAAGAAGTTTTCTGGAACAAACAAGAACTTTTGGTTCAAATTAGAGTGAAAATAGAAATGTCCTTGAAAGAAACCCCCCCTTTTAAAATAGTAGTAGTTATTCACTAATGATTGAAAACATTATTATCTTTGTATGTTGAATTATAAGCTTGTCTGTTGACAAGTTTCCCATTTTTGCATGTTGAGCTGACTTGGCTGTGCACTGACTTTAAGACTCTCTGGGTCACACAAGCCATTAATTGGACCTAACTAGTAGTGGAAGAAATCAACACTGTCTTCATTTTCCCAATAATGAGTTCCAAATAACATTATTTCTATCATGGTAGAAATTATTCAGAAACTAGAAGGGAAGTCTGTGGTGCAGACCTCTGCCAAGGCCATGCCCTGTCTTACAATGTTAACGCAAGTGAAAAATAATTAGTGAATCTGCCCTGTGATGAGGATCTGCTCCAAAAATTGAAAGCGTTCTTCCTTGGCCCCTGGTACACCCTCACACCAAGTTTCATGAAAATCAAGCCAGTAGTTTTTCTCTAATCCTTCTGACAGACAGACAAAAAAAGACACACCCTCCTTGGCAGAGGTAATTATAGACCCTTACAACGTTACCAGCTCCTTTACTGAAGAACTCAACCAAGATCTGCACTGATCAGGTAATTTTCAGTTAAAACAGGAATTTGTCAGTGCTCTCTGGTGGACAAACTACATATGGGCAACACACGAATCGTGTTAAGTAGAGGAATGGAAATTTCAACATCTACATTTTATTGAAAGCTGGACAGATTTATCTGCTGATGAAGATTGCATGATACAACTGAAAGCTCCAGAAGACCTACAAAATTGGTCTTACAGTGGGACTATTCTGTTACATAGTGGCTAATACATACAATACACTGATACTCATTTGTCATGTGCTTCAGATTTTTGCTTTCTTCCATCCTGACTTCATCTGTAGTGTGTTTTCATGTTGTTTTAATGGCTCATCTAACATCTGGCCAAACTATTGAAAATTTGCCTTTTTGGCTAACACTGACACATTAGCAGTTTCTCTTACCTGTGCCATTTATCAGTTTAGATTGTTTTGTTGTGAGTTGCAGAGAGTTGCAGATATCGGCCGTAGAGATGTCTGCCTTCTCTTGAATAAAATGGCACTTAGATGGTACTCAGCTTGTGGGGCTCAACGTCCCAAAAAAAAATACATTTGAAAAACTTTCCAGCAATGTTTTTCCAGAAACCATGACCTGGTTACTCAAAATACTGCACAGAACTTGTCGTGAGCAGTTTCATCTCGGAATTATTTTCTTTCTACTGAACTATGCCGACCGACTAAAGCACGGTGTGCATCTACTCTGAGGTTATAGTTCAGCCAAAGAGGACGCCATTAAATCCCGGGCTGTCACAAGTAGCCCCTCATCCATGATTTCTGGAAACAGACATGCTGTTGAGTTTTTGAAATGTATTTTTTGGCGCTTTGAGCACCACAAGCTGAGTGTCATTTAGTTCCATTAAATTTGAGAGAATGCAGACATCTCTACAGCTCATATCTCCAAAACTCGGCAACTGACACCACAACAATCTAGATGAATAAACAGCACTACAGGTAAGAGACGAAACATGCATTTTTGATTTTGGTGTGAACTGTCAGTTTAACGTGCATTGTCCCTGTTAAATAAATAAACCTGCTATAACCTAAAACTGCCTAATAATGTAGGCCACATCAGTCGGCCTCTATCTCACACCAGTTTCTTACTTGTCTTTGCTATGACAAAGGAACAGAGGTAAAAATAGATGTATCATGAGATAAAAGTGTCATGCAACCTTTTTATCTCACCATAGACAGAAGAGATAAAGGTCTTGTGTATGCATGCAAAGTGTCTTGCTGTAAGGCATACTGCTTTTAAACATCTACCAAAAATAGACCAATACATGAATACAAGTCTATACATAGTTTTACACTGGCAGTGATAAAAGTTTCAAAGAGGTTCAAAGTCACAGGATTATGCGTTAGTCATTGGGTCATGGTGCAGGCTGATGCCCACAAGCGTTTCCACGCACGACGAGAGGAGGTTTTTCATGGAGGCTCAATTAAGGACAGACCCACTCATTCAGAGTGAAGAGAATCAACATGCTTCAGGCACTAAAAACTGGCTTAATTTACTCACTTTATTTTCAGGAGAGAGAACACACGCACACAGCCAACACAAAACCAAGTGCAGTGATACGTGCCTTCAAATCTACAGTGCTCTTGCATACACGGTCATATCCACTAATAGGCTTGAGGAAATATACACCAGCATGTGCATGCAAACACAAAAACACATTGTGTGTCATGTATCAAGTGTTTTTAGCCTTTAATAACAGCCTGCCTGCCTTGATAGTAAATAGATCTGTCAGCAGGTGGCCTCTACATCTAGAGACGCTTTCTAAAGGTGTAAATACAAAAAAAAAAAAAACACCTTTGTGAAGTAATCTAGCTGCATGAGAAACAGAGCGTGCATTTGTGTGTGTTCATGTCTCCCACAGATTCACAGATAATTATGTGCGTGTCAGAAAATATACATTTAATGACTCTGAGTGTCTCTGAAACAATGCCGTCACTTTACATATTACCTGGTGATTTCCTTGAGAGAGATTGGATGAGTTCACCCCCCGTGGGGCTGAAATGAAACTGCCTGTTCCAATTATAATAAAAACCATCAGGGCACTTTATGCAAAGGAAAAGGGTAAAATATTCAGCTTTCACAAAGGAGGCCATTCTACAAAAGATCCCAACTGTAAAATGAATCACAAAAATCAGCATGTTTAAAAGTTTGATGCTAAGAAGAGGAAAAAAAAACCTACTTTGATCTTGTCTGTCTAACTTTTTTCATCTTCGTTAGATTACGTTTCTCTCTGAGGTGAGCTTTTGATTTTTTTTTTTGTCTTGATTCTTTGACAATATCTTTCTCTTTTATCCAAAATGTGGTTTACGGGTAGGTGAGTCGATATGAAGAGAATTGAATTTAAAAATGCACAGTGTAATTACACCGAGATACTAATCCAATCTTTGTCATGTAGATACTTCAAAAAGAGTCTTTTTTTAATCACATATAGTGGATACAGACGGGGTGCTAAACACTGTGGGAGCAGTTGAATGTTAAATGACAAATTACTGTGTGTGGGTTATATATAAAGACGACATAATAATGACAGTAAAAACATATAAAACAATGTCTTGATGTACATTCTAATGATATTTAGAATGTCTAAATAGTAAAATATTTACTAGATGCTTTTATGTAGAATTCTTAAAGATATTCCTAAATAAAAGGAACCTATAATGCTCACAGAGGTAGAAGTGGAAGTGGCGCTGGTCATGGCGACACGCAGCAGAAGTGTGTGAGAGTGACTGAGTGTCTTGTGTGGGAAAACTGTGGTTTTAACTGTTTTTTTTGGTTTGATCTGCTGGTTTGGTAACCTCAGCATTTCAAATAAAAACAAGCTCAGGAACGTGGTCAAACTCTGCCAAAAAACAATTGGCATTAGCTTGAAAGATCTTGATTGTCTGTATCAAGCCAGAGCCACTAAGAGGACAAAGGCCATTTTGGCGAACCCTCTCCATCCTCTTCATGCAGAGTTTCAGCTTCTCCCGTCAAAGAGAAGGTACACTTTCCCCTGAAGGGCCAAATCAAACAGGTATCTGAAATCATTTGTCCCTTCTGCCAGGTTTTTAAATAACCTGTAGATGAGCTTGTTGGGAACAATACACCTGTTAAATTTTGATGACTGTATTTACTGTATTTATTGCATTATTGTTATGTTAGATTTTTGTGTTGTTGATATGTGAGAAATGTGAGAGATGCATGTTGTTACTCCTGTTGCAAACCAAATTGCCTTTCGGGGACATTAAAGATTTTCAAATCAAATTTCCAGTTCTATACTTTCATTCCTCAATTTCAGCTTAAGCCGACAATAAAGATGTATCGTTCATCGTATCATTCTGGGGCTCCGCAAGAGTAGCTTTGTATGACTCAAAATTTAAAAAAAAAACATCCTTATTTATCTTGTACTGGACCTTAACGCAGCCTCTCTATTCATCCTCTGTCTGAAACCAGCTGTTTTAGCTTCTGTCTTTTTAAAGCCCCTCTCTCTAACAGCTCACTTTCCTCTGACTGGCCAACGTCCTGGAAGCCTGCTGAGGAGCAGGACCTTCTCAGTCTTGCCGCTAAGAGAGATGTCAGTAAAACTTTTGTCAGGACACTTCAAACTGCAAACAAGGTCTGTTATGACTCTTTCTATTATTATTGATCCATTGAGTTTTTCCTCGAGCCAAAAAAAAAAGCAATTTAAAAATCTGTGAGGTCATCACAATGTAAAGTCAATTGGCCGAGCTCACAGGAATTTGTGGGCGAAGGTAAGGGGGGAAACACTACAGCACTTATTCAGTGGACGGTATAACCATTTTTAAGCACAACTTTTTTGGGTTATGTGCCAGGTGAGCAACTCTCATTGGACTGAACAGGTGCCATCTTTGCCTTCACTACCTAGTTCCTTGCAATATATCTATGGCACAGCTTCACATCGCTGGGCACTACTCAGCAGTATATTATCTGATCCTCACTGATTACTGTACAAAAGGACAACTTTATTCACCGGTTTAGGTGAAAATGGATTATATCTCACAGAAAATATGTTCTGGTCTTCCCTGTGGTGTCCTCAGGGAAGACCAGTTTTCAGCAAATTTTCTGATTGCCAGACAAGTTTAACATGTTTTTAGTGACTACTTTAGCAACTAGCTGGCTAGTTAGTTCACTCTGGCTGGTCTGGCTGTGAGTCTATAGCATGTGGTGCTTCTGAGCACTGTCTTAGCATGGAAACCAGTGATTCGAGACGCTGAATGTTGTTAATTTACTGTTTACTAGACCACAAATTAGACAAGAATTGGGTTGGAAGAACGATAGAGGCAGCTGGAGTGTTTCTGGGGACTTATTACTGTTCACACAACTTTATAACTTTTATCTCTGATTTTGGTGAAACTAGATCATATTTTATGGATGAAATATTTTCTGGTTTCCCCTCTGGTGCCCTCTGGCTTGTCTGCATCCATTTGCAGTGATTTGAAAATAAGAAAAAGCATATTAGGTCTCCTTTAAATGTAGTTATTGAGGAGCACGATCAGCCTCTCTACACGTCTTGGGCGAACAAAGTCAATGTCAGATATTGAAAGAAACATCTTGATGGGAACATTAGCTATTTGAAAAATACTAATAGCATACTACTGAGCTTGCTTCCCTCTTCCTAATGCCCCCAGAGTCAAAAAACATTTACAGACTATTACCATTACATTGGAGCCTCATCTTTCACAAATATCCCCCAAAGGTACAAACAAACATTCATGCGTGCATACAAACAAACACACCATGCTCCAGTGGAATGTATTTGATACATATACACACAAACAAAGGGGAAAAGCAGAGTGAGAAAACGGAAACATATGGCAGATGAGGACAAAATATCTATAGAGTCTGAGTTAAATGTGAGTGGAAGGAAAAAAGACATCTTGCATATTCAAAAACAAAGTAAAGGTAGCACGCCTCAAGTCTTCAAGTCGAGGAGGACAAAATGCTCACATTTCACTTGTTTTGGCTCACATCATAAAAGACAAACCATTTGACTATTGTGATATGAGCCAAATGAACAAGTGACATGTGAGTATTTTGTACTCCTTGATTAGAACATTTGAGGTGTGTTACCTTCTTAATTGTTAGGAATATGCTCACTGGATTTTGGGTTTAGCGCTCTACTATGACTCCCATTGCTGACGCCCAACCTTTCTTTTTCAAATACATCTTGCATTTCTTAAATTTCTGCCTTTAAATCTGGACATTTATATGGGCGATATTGCTGCATTTCATAGTCAACTTAACTTGTCATAACTTAACTTAGAAACACAGACAATAAGAAGTAAAAAATGCCTGGTACTACAGACTACTATTGTTGGATTAGTGTACCAGTCTAGTCACTAATTCATGGCTACTTAGAGCTGTGGTAGGCAGTTTATATTTGGCATCACTGGACAAACATTTGTTTTAGCATACTGTAATTCAAGTGATCTCAGAGAAAACTACACTTCTGTGCCTCCTCTTGGCTCTGGTTTCAGACTTTAGAAAATCTAGCCTGACAGGAGACTTCGCCCAATCACACAAAGCAGTTACAGACACTTTGGGTTGGTGGTACAGAACCCAAAACACTGGGATTTGACAACCTGGGAATGAGGCTCAACAATCACCTTTTTTTCTCCAGAATGGCTTACTGCACCTTACACAACAAACTGTGCTTTCCAGGCCTTGCTCCTCATCTCTTATTCCTTGACGTGTACCTCAATCTGATTCTGCCGCTAGCTAGCCTTGTTTGTTTTCAGCAAAAATAGCTAGCTAACTAGCACTCCAGGACAGATTTTCCCTGGGGCTGTATCCTTCCAATACCCTGAGATACCAACTTGCTGTGTCAGTTGTAGTCTGCCACTTCAGAGACTGACCTTTTAGACCTAATACAATGCCCCGTGAAGATTGGCAGCTGCTCCAACAGAAGCAACTAACCTCAAGGAGGATGTCTGTTGACTCTCAGATGAGCTGAAAAAGAAGGACATTCTCCGGCCCGGCTTCATCGACACGGCCTCTGCCCAGGCTAAAAGATATTGGCACTGAACTCAGCTATCATGGGGTGTGCAGTGTGATCTTTAGGCTAGAACTCATTGTACAAACTCAAACAACATAGCGAGCCATTTCCATGATGCACCAGTGAAGCATCCTTTTCTAAAATGGACCTGTTATGGTAACTCACCGTGAACTTTTACTGCACTGAAGCGTTAGGAGAAGCAAAGCGGGAAGGGTGTCACTAACAATCAGGCAGTAAGGATGCAAATTTCACTTTAGGGATTACTGGGATTTGTGGTAGCATTCACCAGGTCAAAAGCTCACACTGCAAAGGGGTTTTATGCAGCTTTGTGGCTTTACCAGCCATGCTGATGCCTATAAACAGATGCTGATTTAAAGGCTTACTTAGCCTTTCTTGTGGATTATATACTGGCCTATTTGACCTGAATATACACTCTGTAAACACTTTATTAGGTACACCCACGTGGTGGAGGATAAGACCCCGTTTTCTCTCCAGAATAAACAAATTCTTGGAGGCATAAACTTAACAAGGTGCTGAAGAGGCTCATTAGGGATTTGAGGATCAGGTGTCTGTATGTTGTTATCACCACACAGTCACTCTCCTGTGTCACACTCACACAGCTCTTATGTCCTTAACTGTGTCTCTCCTTCTCGCAGTTTTCCTCTGACCTCTCTCGTTGGCAGCTTTGGATTGTTTTTTTAAGACAAAGCTGCCACTGACTCCATGACTTTTGTTTATCACTTTATTCACTGTAAAGTCGACACACTGTACTGTGGCAATAATAGCAACTCTGCATATTTCACACATCTTGCTGATTTTAATCTTTAGTCGAGCAGTAAGTCAACCTCTTGACCCTGTCTGCATACTTAATATATTCAGCTGCTGTCACATTATTCGCTGTTTAGAGGAACCGGCAGTTTGAGTTAACAAGCACGTTTACCTCATAAAGAAGTCACTGACTGTACATCGTTCAAGCAGGAGAAAAACTGTTCATTTCTATTTATTATTCTAACTACATACCAATGTGACTGTCACTCAATAAAATGTGGGAGATAAGTGTCGGGTGCAGAGGTGGCTGCATGTTTTACAGGATGTCAGGACTGGTTTCAAAAAAGGTGACTTTATCTCACTGAAAAGGCTGCTTTTTCACTTGTTTTAAAAGAGATTTTAAAGGCATAGCATGCAGGATGTATGCATGCAGGAAAAAACAATGTGTACTCATATAAAATGCCCTGCTGTCTGGGGTCAACTGAGGGGGCCAACTCTGAACAGAGTGGTTACAAAACAGCAACTGTCAAATCACGCAAATTAGAGACTAAAGGTGACTTATATCATAGCGGTATAATTCATTCCAAAATTATGTTTGGTTAAATAAAGGCTGGTAATACTCTAGAACTAGTTTTTAAGAAATTTTAGTTGTGTAAACAGGAGTAACAAGCATTTATATTACTTAACCCAGTGCAACGATGTGGCTCATGCAGGTGTTTTTCAAAAGCTTTGTACGGCTCAGAGCAATCAGCTGCATCAGTATTTTGCTATTAAGTCAATACTTTTTAGCAGAGGTACACCTATGGTGTACCTCTTATGGTACGTCATCGCTACAGG
Source organism: Lutjanus campechanus (assembly GCA_027495735.1). NCBI lineage: Eukaryota > Metazoa > Chordata > Actinopteri > Lutjaniformes > Lutjanidae > Lutjanus > Lutjanus campechanus. The sequence goes on along the minus strand of JAJHUR010081190.1, from coordinate 1,912 downwards.
TTTTAAAATTAAATATTGCATTCGCCCAAAATTAACACTTCTGCCGATATGACAGGCTGATAAAATGCTTTACAGTAATTATGCTCATGGGAAATGAACGGGTCTGCGCTGCGGAGGTTTTTTGAAGTGTCTGAAACGAATAACAAAGTTGCAATTTGCAATGATTACTCAACATCGGTCATGCAAGGAGGAGCCAAATCAAATTCCTTCAATACAACAAACTTAATTGCCATCATCTTAAAAGCCATCATCCTGATAATTATGACAAATTTGTTAGGAACAAAGAGAAGAAGACACCAGCAAAAGAAAAAGAAAAAAAAAAGTCAGCAGTAGTTTTCTTCTTTCGCTGAGTGAATGTGTACATTTTGAAAAACATTGTATTTTATGTCTGCATCTGCCATTATGATAAGAGCAGACATAATGTGTTATCTCTGCTACACGAGAGACTTCATGTTCTCTGCAGTCAGGTCTAAAAAATGTCAGTACTGGCACTGTGTAGTGTGTGTCAGTGTAGAGGCTACGCCAACGTTCTAAGCCACAGAGACGCTAACGCCTAATTAAGGTGCTGATAACTACCGTGTCTGATGAATCAAAGTCAGAGGCAAACTTGCCAGTTAAACAATCAGTTTGTTTAATTTCCTGCATAAACTCCTCAGTGTACGAACATGAACATGTTTCCAATAACACTCAAACATCCACACGTGTAATGACAAATGCACATCTTATATTATTACTGAATATTTTTATCTTTATCTCTTAATTATTATTCTTTTAATTTTATTACTTGTTGTTCTGTTACTTACTTACTGTTATTTTTATATTGGAGTATTCTGTCCAAAGTTTTTCACACGACTGTTCATCTTGAATCTTGAATCTTTCTATGGTGACTAAACTCTGTTTCCTGAGAAAAATGTTGTGTTTGTGTTAATATTCAACTTTACTTTTGGAGAGAATGAACAGGGCCCCACTAGCATCAACAGGGTCACACAGGGCTCCATGGTGCTGTACAGCTTGTTCTTAGTTCTCACTGTAGGTGCCAAGAGTCGTCTTTCATGATTCCCATTCGTAGGAAACAACAAAAAGATGACAGCTTGTTATCACCACAACAGTATTAACAGCTGCTCTGAGCACATACTCCCTCCCTCGCCCATAATGATTCCTTCACCATGGATGAGTGAAAGGAGCCATGACTTGTGGGAGTGTATTGTGCTTGCAGCTCTTCAGCAAAGCCGAGTGGATGGTAGATTCACAACGGGTCGTGACGTTTCCACACCCATGAGCTTTCTCTCAAAACACGCTGTACAGAATGCATTTACACCAAGCAGATCCTCTTTGGAGGGGCTGTGTAAACATGCTCGTTATCTGCAAATATGTAAGTGTGAATATTAAAAGACGATATTTAAAGCAAACAGTAAATGACTGAAGTTCAGTCTATGAAATATGTACAAGGTTAAGTAATAGAAATTTAAAAAAATGATGAAGAAACATGTGGAAAAGACCCAGAAAAGGCAACAAAATGGGTGTACAGAAAGAAACAGTATGCTCCAAACATGACACAAAATCATTATAGAAAGGAGTGGCAGTAAAATGATTACAGGGATTTAATAATGAACAGAGCAGGAGTATTGACAAGTGGGTTCAAGAGACGCAGAAAAGGAAGAAAAAAGAGTAAACAGCTAAACAAGCCCCTCTCATCCAACCGGCCGCATCATGAAACGAGATGCAGCCACTGAATGCCTCCCTTCCCACACACTGCTCATGATCACAGCTTCTCTCTGAATAAATGTGTGTGTAGGTGTGTGTATCTGTGTGTTTTAGCAGTTAGGGGACCCACAGGAGATTAACATCCCCGTTGGATTATGGAAGGGATATGCACTGGCAAGCTTCATTAACTCTCACTGTGTGTGTGTGT
>JAJHUR010081185.1:0-11852 GCA_027495735.1 Lutjanus campechanus | reverse complement strand
ACAAAGTACAAAGTCAAGATATTTAATATTCAAACTGAAAAACGTCATCGTTTTTACACTCATTCTGAATTTGATGCCTGCAACACGTTCCAAAAAAGTTGGGACAGGAGCAACTTAAGACTGGGAAAGTTGTGGAATGTTCCAAAAACACCTGTTTGGAACATTCCACAGGTAAACCGGTCAATTGGTAACAGGTGACCGTATCATGATTGGGTATTAAAGGTGCATCCTCAAATCCTCCTCGCTCACAAGCATGGATGGGGTGAGGTTCAACACTGTGGAAAACTGCGTGAAATAAAAGTTGTTCAGGAACAACCTTTCTCAAGACAAAACAGCAGGAATTTAGAGATTTCACCATCTACAATCCATAATATCATTAAAAGATTCAGCGAATCGGGGCGGACGTTAAGTTCAGTTGGTGGAGCGTCCGACCCATGTATGGAGGCTGTTGGTCCTCTGCAGTAGCCACTGGTTTGACTCCCGCCTCCGGCCCTTTGCTGCGTGTCATCCCCTCTCTCTCTGCCCCCTTTCCTGTCTGCTCTTCGGCTGCACTGTCTAATAAAGGCAAAAATGGCCAAAAAAATAACTAAATTTCTTTTAGGGATCACACATCTACAATCTGTATTATCATTAAGAGATTCAGAGAATCCAGAGAAATCTCTGCACGTAAGGGGTATGGCTGAAAACCAACATTGAATGTCTGTGACCTTTGACCCCTCAGGCAGGACTGCATTAAAAACTGCATTAACTGCATAAACCCACATAATTGTATAAAGGATAAAACATGAGCTTGGGAACACTCTGGAAAACTTTTTTCAACTGTTGTGACCAGAGGAGCATACAAGGTTATTAGCGAATAATTAATAATTATTAATATAATTATTAATTATGAAAATAATAAAAAATATTAAAATTATTAAAAGTTAATAAAATTAATGAATCGGGGCACCACCCTGTAAACAGGGACCAATAACCTTAATATAAAAATCAGTCTCAAAACAGATTAATTAAATAATTAAAACCTGAAAGGCATTAACCACTTAACTCAATTGAAGGATCGTGAGATCCGAGCACAGACCCTGTCAATCAGCTTTTGTCACAATATACACGTACAAAACAGTCACAGACGTAGCCTTTAAGAAATATAACAATATTTATTCACAAGAATAATAAATCAATTTACAATTGATATCACACTTAATATTTATATACTCCAGTTATTTCTACCAACTACTTCTAGCCTATGATGAGAGAGGAGTGTGTGTGCGTGTGTGTGTTAGGAAGAGAGAGAGAGAGAAAGTGGGGGTGAGAGAGAGCGGGTGTGTGTGAGTCCGAGCGGGGGGAGGACTAAAGCGTGATGAGGTAGCAGCGGTGACGCTGCAGGCTACGTCACGCGAGGGTCGCTGATTACGTTGCGTAATGGCGGCTCGCCAAGAAAACACGTGACTCACAACAAAGAAAGAGGAGACCGGTAAAGAGGGAAGTTTAAATTACACGGCTCCAAGTGTAGGTTGGTGAAGAAAAAGAGAGGAAGAGAAGGCCCTCAGCAGTGTGGTCATGCAGGCGGTATTGAGGTGCTATAACGTCTGTATTACACAGAGACGCGCTCGGCTCAGCTGATGAGCAGCGTGAATCTGGACATTGAACCAATACAGCCGAAGCACAGATCAATTCCGCGTGCGGAGCACACAATAGCAATCTAAATCGTCAAGTTTACACAAGCACAAACAAACGAGCAGGAGAGTAGCAGACAAGGCAACACAAGCAAGGTTTCACAACAATGCAGCCCAAATCGGACGCGGCGGTCCGTGTCACAAGCACTTAGAATCTTAAAAACACACACTGACTAATATCTGCCCAGAGCTAAGCCTTACGGTTGCAGAAGGTGAAGTGATGTGTTGGTTGTTCCTCGTGCGTCCTTTGTTTCCAGAAGAGGTAACGGTGGCTAGCGGGTCGCAGCGGCTAACGGGTCCTCGGCGAGGGGAGCGAGTCTCTCGAGAAGCGAGCTAATTCCGGCTTGTAGCAGGGAATTAGTCGAGGAAAGAAGGGGTCCTTATATCCTTCTTGAGGCGGGTAGGTCTTCGTTATCTACCTGGCCTCGCATCCAGCAGAGGGTCAAAAATCCGAGGTCGGCTGGGGTTGTTCTGTGGTCCTTGGCGCACAGAATGGGGGAGCGAGAGAGAAGAGCTGCCAGCGAAGGAAATCCGTAGGGTTGCAAGCGCGTCTAGCTGTACACGGTTACCTTTCTTAAAACGTTCGCCACGTGGGGCGAGTTGCGCAGCTTCAGGAACAGATGTCTTTACTTCTTACAGCAAGGGGAGCCCAAGCTCGAAGTCCCAAGCTCGAAGTCGCGGTTTTTAGGTAAACTTCGCGTTAATATACTGCCGGTGGCGTCATCGCCGGGAGGCGGGCCGTTCCGTCGGTTCCGGGAACTCTCACCCAATGAGAGTTCAGGATTTGGCTCTGGGGATTCTGGGAACTGTAGTTGTCCTAAGGAATCTCTCTGGTTGAGCTGTGGACTGAGACAGCTCCCCTGGTGGTCAGCTGGGGCTCTGCTTGGGGTTTGACCAGCAGACTGATGAGAACAAAGAAGCCTTTGTTCTTTTAGGCGCCAACATGTGGTCTCAGGCTTTGAAGATCGCATGTAGGCCCAAAGTTCAAGAAAAAGTGGAGATGAGGCCTCGTGCGGCCCAACACAACTGTCAGTTAACACAGCTTGTTGCTGCATCTACAAATGTAAGTTAGACTCAACCATGCAAAGAGAAAGAAATCAACAACATCCAGAAACACTTCTCTGGGCCTGAGCTCATTTGAGATGGACTGACACCAGGTGGAAAAGTCTGCTGTGGTCTGACGAGTCCACATTTCAGACTGTGTTTTGAAATCATGGATGTTCTCTCCTCTGGGCTAAAGAGAAAAAGAAACATCCAGATTGTCCCAACTTTTTTTGTGTCATGTTACAGGCATCAAATTCAGAATGAATGTCTATTAAAAAATACAACATCCCAACTTTTTGGGAGTTGGGGTTGTAAATATATTGTCCTCAGTGTTTTCTCCAGCTATTATAAAGACTATGGGCCTTATCTTACACCCGGCGCAATGCTGTTGCGCCGCCAGCGCAAGTGACTTTGCTATCTTACACCCAGCACAAGTGCTGTTTTTGCCATGTCTGCAAGATAGCAAACTCACTTGCGCCGGGTCTGATCCGCTGTGGGCGGGAGGTCTGAACATACAGGCAAAACGAAGGCGTGGCCCGGCGCGTTTGCTATCCACTTGGGCCTTAGAGCCCTATCTTACGCCGGTCTGAAGCACAATGGATTTAATTTATTCAAGGTGTGTCCAAATCCTCCTTTGCTGTCTACTCCCAGGGGTGCGAGTGATATTTTGCCCTGCCCCGCCCACTGCGCCACCGGCACAAAGCAGCATACACCTATCAGGTGTGCCCAAGTGCCCTCATTAATTCACCAGCGAGTTTAGGCTGAACATGCAATAAACCAACCAGAAAGTCGGCTCTCATCGCCTGTAAAAGGTATGTGCACCATCAGCACAAGAAGTGGCAGCATGACGACAGATTTACAAGGAGGAACCAGAGAGAAAAGATTTTCAAAGCGAGCAGATAGATCTCCTGGTAGTACAATAAATGAACCGCAAATGTCATGCAGATATATAACTGGTTATGTTTTACATTGAAGCACCTTGAGATTGTGTTATATTTTATAATTAATCATTACCTCCCACCTAATCCAATCAGAAAGAGTTTCTGAAGTTTGAAGTGCGCAAAATTATGCACAGGTATATCCAACCAGCTCCGACAGGAGCACACACACCATTTTCTCTCTGGGTTTGGCAGGACTTGTGCGGTCAAATATTGTGTCCTGTATGTTATAGATGCTAATTGTTTAGTCATTGTTTTTCTGGATCACAGGCAGACACAAACAGCTGTCATGCTGACTCATCTGATAAAGACAATCTGACAGCTGTGATCCCGTGCGCACTTTACAGGTCTGTTTAGCTTTATTAGGCTTTATAATTACAAATAATTTATTTTTCCTTATTAGTGAGTTTATGTTAAAAGACACACTTGCGCATGGCTGTTTAACACTTATGAAAAGTGTTCTGTGATTGTGGAGACCTGTGTGCGCCTCAGCCAAATGTGAGACACGCTCACACAGTTAATTTCAATATTTACACTTGACTGCTGATAGAAAATATGTTTAAATGACACTTTACTGATCCACTGGGGAAAGGAATGAACAAAAATCAAGGTGTTTTGAAGACGTGTGTCTGTTTTGGCCAAACACGCCGGGCGCAATTACTCCAATGCGCCAAGCACAAGATAGCAAACGCGCCGGGCCACGCCTTCGTTTTGCCTTCATGTTTGGATCTCCTACCCACGGCAGAACAGACTCGGCGCAAGTGAGTTTGCTATCTTACAGACGTGGCAAAAATGGCACTTCCGCTGGGTGTAAGATAGCAAAGTCACCTGCGCAATGGCTCTACAATCACAAAACACCTTAATTAACGTTCAGTGTTTTCCCTACACAGGAGTGTCGATTGTTAAAGTGTCCTTTGAACATGTTATCCATCAGCAATAAAGTATAAATATTAAAGTTAACAGCGTGCGCGTGGCTGAGGCGCACAGTACAGTAGTCTCCAGAACACCTTTCATTAATGTTAAATGGCCCTGCGTGTGTGTGTCTTTTAATCAAAACTCAATAATAAGGAAAAATAAATTATTTTATGATTATAAAGCCTAATAAATCTAAACTAACCTGTAAAGTGCGCATGGGACAGGATCACAGCTGTCAGATCGTCTTTATCAGATGAGTCAGCATGACAGCTGTTTGTGTCTGCCTGTTTGTTGTGATCAAGAAAAATAAGGATTAAACACTTATGATCTATAACATACAAATGTATAAGACATGACAGCATGAGTCAGGTCTGACCCAGAGAGAAAAAGGAGTGTGTGCTTTTATTGGAGCTGGTTGGATATATTCATGTGTAATTTTGCGCACTTCAAATTTCAGAAACCCTTTCTGATTGTTTCATAGTGGGACAGAGGAGCAAAGATGGGAAGAGATGAGGATTAGGTGGGAAGTAATTAGCCTATTAATTATAAAATACAACACAATTTCCTGGTGCTTCAGTGTAAAACATAACAATGACATTTGCGGTTCATTTATTGCACTGGTTTTTGCAGGTGTTCATGAAACACAGAGCCGGCTCGCCCATTAGGCAATATAGGCAAATGCTAAGGGCGCCGTGGCCTCCAGGGGGCGCCACAAAATCGGGAAAAAATCACCTTCAATATAATTATATTAAAACTAGTTATTACTATTAACTCTTAAAATGGAAAAGCTAACATAGATTCAAATGTAAAGCAATGCCCAATTTATATTACTACAAATGATAATACCAAATAAGTTTATTATTATTAATATTAATAATAATAATAATAATACTCCATAACTTAGCATTCCCACATGCCATATTAAACTGCAGTTTACTGCGTCTTTGCGTCTGCTAATCAACATTTCACTGTAATGACAATAAAGTTGTATCTAATCTAATATGCATATCAGAAAAAATGTGGTAAGGGTATTTATATTGTATTTCAGATTTTTTTTTGTATTATTTGTAATTTGTTAAGCATGTAAATTGGGTGACATGTTACCTTATAAATGAAAGACAAGACAATGGTAAAAACAATGCTATTCGATTTCTTTTGTAACCCTATGTAAATCGCAGATGGAGGGGGCGCCATATAAAATCTCGCCTAGGGCGCCGCATTGGGTAGGGCCGGCTCTGATGTAACATAAACTATTTACACATGAAGCTGCTTTGGAGACGTCCTGCTGTCTCCATATATTGCACGCGCTCACTTCTTGAACCAGGAGATCTGTCTCCTTGCTTTAAAAATCTTTTCTCTTTGTTTCCGTTGTAACTCTGTGGTCATGCTGCCACTGCGCTGCTAGCACACCTACCGCTTACATGTGATGAGAGCCGACTCTCTGATGGGGTTTATTGCATGTTCAGCCTAAACTCGCTGGTGAATTAATGAGGGCACTTGGGCACACCTGATAGTTGTTTGCTGCTTTGCGCTGGTGGTGCAGTGGGCGGGGCAGGGCAAAATATCACTCGCACCTCTGGAGGGAGACAGCAGAAGAGGATTTGGACACTCCTTGAATATATTAAATCCATTGCGCCTGGGCCTTGTGCCTGGTGTAAGATAGGGCCCCAAGTCTGTTATAATATGGCAGTATATTTGTCTAATTACAGCCTTTGTTGTCTATTTAAGTGTTGGTAGCATGTGGTAAACGTGGTGTCCAATAACAGCATAATCTGGTGGTATAGCATCATATTTTGGATCTCAGTGTATTTGATTTCTAATCAAATACACTAATCAAGTCTGTATCATCTAATCAAGTCTGTATTACACAGTGTCCTCAATGTGGATCCAGGAAAGAAAAGAAAAATAAGACATCCGTTCAACAAAAAGAAAAATGTGAAAACAAAAAGGAGAGTCTCTGAGCTCGTCCAGCAAGGTAGAGAACATGTGGCCTTGTCGACAAAAGGGAGTTAAAGGGTCTCGTTCCTGACAGCAACACGGGGTCGCAAGGAAGAGAATGAGTTTGGGAGCGTCTCTGGTTGATATAGCAACGGTGACGTCATGGCCAGAAAGCGGGGCGTCACGTGGGATCCGGGGGCTCTCATCCAATGGGAGTCCAGGATTGACCCTCACCAGAATTTTACACCTACGTGTAAAACCGGAATGACCATCGGGAAATGGAGTTTCCCTAGGACTCCCTTTGTTTAGCTCTGGCCTTGCCTGAACATTTGGCAGGCTGCCATAAATCCAAGTGGGCCTCAGAGTTGAAGGCCCAACATTTATTTTTAAACTACAGTTATGTAGTGAAATAGAAAATAAAGAGTCACTGAAATAATTAAAAGATGTTTCACAACAGATTGTTATTTGTGCATTTCTTTCAGGTGTGTGTGTTTAACAGAACAAGAACAAATACTTGCAGACTGAGAAGACAAACTGTAATTAAAGAGACAAAGTGAAGGAAAACTGGACTGATATTTATAGTTTGTAACACGTGTGTAAAAAATCCAGTGGTGGGCTGTCTGGACCATCAGGGCCTTCTCTACTGGCCCTGTCAAAATCTAAATCAGATATTTTTTCATAATCACATTAATGTGTGTCTGAATTCAATTATTTTTTCAATAAGCTACTATAATGTATCCAGAACAAATGTGAGGCAGAGCTGGGATTTCCTGTATTTTTGAATGCCGTCTAAACACATCACAGCTCTCTCGACCAGCACTAGTGGTTTCGCGTTTGAAGCCCGAAGCTGTCATTTAATTACAGCCTTGACTGACCTTATCATTTTCTTCAAATTTTAGTGTAAAGTGAAACAACGCCCCAAGGGCCCTGAAATGTGTCACCACCATAACTTTTCAGAGGTGCTGGCGATGGAACATACTTGGAAGGAGAGAGAAGCGCCGCACACTCAGCTCCAAATGCACAGGATTTATTTATTATTTATTTATTCGACAACGTTTCGGCCAGCCTAGGGCCTTTGTCAAGTCATGACATGACTTGACAAAGGCCCTGGCGTTTCTCTCTCCTTCCACAATTGACAATAAAAACATAAATCTTCTATGAAAAGGGCCACTTTCCTCAGCTGCCCTTTCAATGTAACCAGGGGCCTAATTCACCGGTTTACTTGATGGTGTGATTTGGCTGTATCGCAATCATCTTTGCGTGTGCATGCGTACGCACCTGTGTGTGCTGGGGGTGGGTAGCTCATTTTTCATAAACAAACATAAACGGTTCATTACATCATAATTAACTACTGTAGCGATGCACCATCTGTGGTCTTCTTCTTCTACATACTACTGTCTAAACCATCAGCAATCTAAGTGTAGCTTACACATGGGAATGCTAATTTTGCTGCCCTCTGGTGGTCAGGAGTATGAATAACTCCTATCAGTGATAATACAATGGGAGATGAAAATTCTCAAGTAACTAATTAATTTTAACTTGCGTAACACTGATCTTAATGGAAGAGAAAACAGATTATTTTACTTACAGTTACTGACACGTTCATCTCCAAGAAGGCAGCAGTGATGTAAGCACTGAGAGTCACTTCATCTGAGACTCCACCCTGTAGACAGGAAGCATCAGGAGGAATTAAAAGCATCACTATCTCCAAGATCCAGGATTGCACAGAATCTTAGGACTGAAACTACTGCTCTCAATGATTATCAACATTATTCTGCAGATTTATACAATATGCTTTGGTTTCCAGATCCATATGAAAACTTGAGCAGCCAATCCCAAAACACACAAAAGACAAAAAAAAATTAATAAATAAAAACTAATAGTGGGACAGCTAAAAATGCTGATGTGACAAAATCATTTTCAAAAAGACTTTCAGATTACCTTCATTCTGTTGTGAAAGAGTTTTCCCGACAGTTCAAAACAGCCTGTATCTCGTTGTTTACTCTCCAACCAAGTCCTGGACTGTTCAATCTTTGCTGGGTCAATGTAGACGAAAGACTGGGCTTTGACAAAGGATCTCACCACAAAAGCCGTCAACCTGCAGTTAACAAGTTAAACAAGATCAGATGTGTCTGTGTCACCAGTCACTATGATACACTAATAAGCAGAAACCACATAATCAGCACTGCATTTCAGTGTTTAAGGTCTTGTTCTTTAGGTGTGTCTACAGAGAGACATCCCTGTGATTGAGTAATGTTCTCACCAGGTGTTCCCCACTCCTGTTCCAAAGGTGCTGTAAGCACCATCATTGTGCTTGTAGTTCAGCTGCCTCTGGTAACCTGAATAACAATGATGACATGCAAATAAAAGATTATGATTAATACTAAAAGGATTTTGTGAGAGACCGTGTTTACTTTCCTTTTACATTCAAACCGCTCATACAAATGCCAACCATCAAATCTATACATTATATTGGTATATACTAGGGCTGTAGTCAACCAAAAAATATCGTGGTCGACTGAGATTCAACACACTTTTCAATTGGTCAATGGGTCAATAGGAAAAGAGCCTGCACATTATTAGCAGATCAACAAATCAGTCTTGGTGCACTGTGGTTAGAGGGGCGCTAAAGGGAGTTTGGCTCCCCTGAAATGGACGAGCAAGAAAGTCTGTGAGTAACCCCCTGAAGCTTTGGTGGTCATTCAGGATTCATAGAACTGTAGTTACATATGTAACTTTTTGTTCTATTTCATCCTGACCGACAGGCGGTGCCTTAAACACTAGATGACCAGTACCAACAAAGATACAAGGAATCCCAAGTACATACAGTACCTCATTGACTGGAAGCAGAGGAACTTGGTAGGAGGACCGTTCCCAGTGGGTGAGGAGTGGCAATGTTCACTCGATAGAACCTTGCAAAGGTGCTTGGTGATGCCCAAGAGGCAACAGCACATATTGCCTCCAGGGGCATCCCTCTCAGGGCAGCCCACAATGTGGAAACACTTCTCACAGAGTATCATCTCACACCAAATGGCAGGGGGTGACCATCTGCCTTATATGCAAGACAGATGATGTCCATGATCCAATGAGACAAATGCTGTTAGGAGCGAGCACAACCTTTCTTAGGACCACCATTGCACACAAAAAGCTGGTCTGACTGACATATACCCGCAGTACTGTCCATGTATGCTCTCATAGCCCGCACAGGGCATAATAGCACCGACTTCTCGTCCCCTTCCCTGACTGGTAGGTCAAACAGTGCTCGCTGGATAGGCTGATTAAGGTGTGAGGTTGATAAAACCTTAGGCAAGAAGGCAGGAATTAGCCATAAGTTGACCCCTGAGCTGTCTGAGGTCCACCTCAGACAAGAACTGCTGACCAACAAGGCATGAAGTTCACCGACACATTTCTCTAAGTTGACAGCGAGGAAGAAGGCCGTCTTCACTGACAACCACCCCAGCCCTGTCTGTGCCAGCGGCTCAACGAGAGGCAAACATAGAGCATCCAGCACCAAAGGCAGGTCAAATGCTGGAGCTCAGTGGTCATGGGAGATGTTGTCTCAAAGCCCCCTTCAAAAAGAGGGACACCAGCCTGTGGGACCCCACCATGTGTTGAATGAAACATGTCGAGATGAAATGGTGGCCACATGCACCTTCAGAGTAGAGGGGAACCTACTGCTATCCAGGAGAGATTGCAACAACTCCAAAATGGTAGGCACAGAGCAGTGCACAGGGTCCTCATTCCTCCTTGAACACCAAACAGAGAATAGCTGCCACCTGTTCTCATACTGCACCTGTGTAGATGGTGCCCTGGCATTCAGAACAGTATTACGGACACTGTACACTCACTCAGCAGCGGATCGGGCCCTGCAGAGACCAAACCCACAGCTGAAGGTGGCAATTGTTGGGATGCCAGACCCGGCCCCCCAGCTGAGGCAGGAGGTCGCTACTGTCTGGGAGGTGCCATGGCGAGCCATGACAGAGCCTGCACAGCAGAGGAAACCACGTCCATGTGGCCAGAAGGGGGGACTGGTGAGATTGCATGTGTGCCAGGGAATCCTGCCCCAGAGGGCTGGTCTCCCCCATCCAGGAGAACCAGAGGGGACAATGGGTAGACAGAGGTCCCAGATGCAGAGCACCACCTCAGAGGGAAGCATCTGTTTAGACAGTCTCCCAACAGGACAGAACATAGCCTATGGGCATGCCCTCATCTATTAGATTTCTCCATCATTCATCCATGGAGACAGAGCAAGGAGGAAGTACTGTGACACCCTGATCTTCCTGTGCCTGTGCCACTAGGCATCCAAGTGAAAACTGTTCAGCCACCATTGAAGGGGGCATACTGTTAGCAAGTCAAGGGGAACAACAGTTGCAGCAGCCGGCAAATGAAGCTCAGCTTAAGTTCAATCAGGAAGACCTTCTCCCCCGCATTCATTCACAAATTCCTTTCCTCTCCCTCACTCCTCCTACTCCCTCTATCAGCTGATTGTGGGCGTTCACTTACACTTTACTATCCATTCAGATTCTGCCACGGTCCCTTAGCCAGTCAATTTGCTGCTGCCAAACTTTAAATCGGCTCTGTCTTTGCTCCATCAGCTGCCAAACAGTCAACTGTGCAACCCTCCTCCACCCCACTCTCCTCCAGACTTAGGCCTCCGGACCTAGGCAAGCAGGCGATCCGTCGGCCCTCCGCACGCCTCTTCCTCCAGTCATCAGATCCAAGCAGCAGGAGTTTGGAGCACCCACCTCACCCAGTCTCTTATTCATCTCTACCACCACCACCAGTCTCTAGACCCTGGGGGGTACTCTTCACTTCAGTTTCGTCACCCCCTTTCGTCAAATGTCCATATTCTATTCACCTCAATGGTCTTTAACCGCCAAAGACTTTCATGCTTCATTTTCATGCACGTGTCAATAAATCAATTTCATTTTTCTCTGAGTCTCTCCTGACTGAACTTGCCCTGGAGGTATAGATACTGCACATAAGGCGGTTGCCTACCCTGCTGGAAAACGGGGAGAAGATGGTGGATGTCGTCCACCCAATGAAGTGATGGACAGGCTTTCGTGGTGACAGAGTCCAGAGTCACATCAAGAACCACCACCAGGAGAGTCACGTGACGCGGTGGAGAAGATGGCTGCCTAGCCGAGCTCAGCGCTGCAGTGTCTGATATTTTTATCCGTTATTCACATTTGGAGTCGGCACAATTCCTCCAAACACAAGCCAGACGATAGGCGATACCTTAGTCTGTAATGTCGGGAACGCAGAAGAGTACAAATCGGCCAAATACAAGGCTCGTGGCCGGGGGCCATGTGAGTGCTAGTAAAGTTGCTAACGGCAGTTCACC
>JAJHUR010081174.1:0-15352 GCA_027495735.1 Lutjanus campechanus | reverse complement strand
AAAAAAAAAAATCATGATCTCGATTCATACATCTAAACGATCTCATTTCTAAATGACAAGGATTCACTCACTCCCAATCCCCTATGCGTTTATGTCATGCTGCATTCATGTGTTGACTTATTTGCTTTGGATCAATCCCAGCTGCTATATCAATCACACTTAAACAATGTAAAGCAAAACACTATTAATTCAATATTCATGCATACAGCTCAATTAATGTTCTCCCATGTCTCTTCCTCATTCACACCACTCTGCTGTCAGTCCCGTCACTATAGCAACCCGACACGGCAAGTATCTAACGAGCAGAAAGGAGGCAGTCAGAAACAGATTAGCCAGCCTACTCGGAGGAGACTGAGCCAAAAAGTTTTCAAGTGGAAAAAAGAGATCAACATTGAGGAAAATTCTGGTGCATAGTGCATGAGTGAGTTTGTGAAATTCTCTTAAGTGTTATGATTCTTTCTTTTAATATTTTAAAACTGATCTTTTTTAAATTGCCAAATCAATTTTATATTTGCTAAGTAATTAACACCTAGCGCTTCCCATTATAAGTTAGCTTGATGCCCAATATAAGTTAGCGTGATGCTAACTTAATGGTAATTTCTACTAATGTGCTAATGGAAATTAGCATTACAAAAATATTACCTATTTATGCTTAACATAAAATGACATGTATGCTCATATATGGGGGTATATATTTCCTATGCTCTATGGAAACAAACTAATAGGCTAGTTATTTACATCATATTGCTAATCCATCCTATTACTCTGGATTCAGATAAGTTTATCCTTCCAGCTTTACTAAGAGCACAAGAAATATTTTTGTGAGAGAATCGTGATCTCAGTTCCTGAGGAGAAAAATTGTGATTCACATTTCACATTTTTCACATTTCATTCACAACTTGTATAGCTCTAGTGCTGTCTTTCAAATATTGTAGAATGACAAAATTTTCTTCCCTTTCATAATGAAAATAGGTCAGTAAGAAAGCAGAAATGCTCCACTAACATTTAAAGAAATCACCTGGCTGCTACTTAAATACTTCTGAATCAATCATCTCAAGTCAGTAATACGCACTCTTTCAAACAATTTCCATGACAGAGAAGAAGAGTCTGAGTTTAATTATACTGGAAATATCTTGGGAATATCTAGGAAGCTTTAGGCTTTCTTTTTTACAAGAGGTCAGCATTTTTTGTAACACAGGCCAACTTAGCAAAACCCTTCAGCTGTCTTAGCTGAGAGATTCACTGGTCCTTCCAATCAAGACGATTAACATGAACTGCTGCCTGAGTTTCAAAGCAGAAAGTAATTCATTATTTTATTGTTTTTCTATATGATTAAAATGGTATTATAAAAAAAACAATGGGCTGTGACTAGTTTAAAAATTAAAAGTAGTCAACTTGTGTCAGCACAGTGCATTTTCTTTAGTCCTAAATATGTGAAGAGTTATTGTTATTAGACACTGTGAGTAGTCATTTTACATGTCTAATATTAATGCCTATAATTGTAACTGTAATGGGGCATATATTCACTGTATATTAATGTGCATTCTGCATAGGATATAATTATGTAAGCTGCCAGAAAGGGTAAAGTAATGTGTAGAACTATAAAGAAGGACAAACAAGATGTCAATCTTGCATCATGGTACACCTATTCAGTAGACTGTGTAGACAAGTTTTCCCACTCTGATATTGTAAAGTATGCAGCCAGCAATGCTTTGTGAACTTGACAGCTGCTGCTGTCACCTTCTCCCAGAGGCCGTGGTCACCTCTGCTCTCAGACGGAGCAGCTAGCAAACGGGTGACAAAGGGTCACCAAAGAAAAGCTTCCCATTAACTGCAAATATCAGACCTCACAATATTTCTTCATCTGTTCTTTACATGCTCTTTAACACTGCCATCAAAAAATGTTGACTGTTAGTAGAAAGTCTATCTTTGCATCATTGGATCAGTAACATGCAAATCACACAGAAAAATAAACAAATAAATAAATAGGCAACTGGAATCACCATACATTAGATGTGATTTGATTTGACTACTGTCAAGTTCCAATCCAGCTGCAAAAAGGTCATAAATCTTTGTGAGTCATCTTCAACTGCTAACAGATCCAAAAAGGTAAAACACACACACACACACACACACACACAATTGTGCTAACTTGCAAACTGACTAGTATTTGGTTGTATTACAGCTTGACCAATTGTTGGCGTTAAGCTTGGGTGGTATAAAGGTATTACAAAATCCTGACAGTATGATTTTCAGTACCATCATAAACAGATTCTCCTCTATTAAACTGATAGGGAGATACTATATTGTAGTGTGTAGCACACACCACCTGGGGTCAGTCTGGGGTCGGTACGACAGCACAGCTGAGCAGACAAACATGGCACCTAGGAGATAAAGTTACAGGACAAACTAGTGAACAAGAAAAAGGCATCTGTTTGGGAATATTTTGGATTTAGTCCCGATGATAAAGATGAGACAGCAAACAGTGCAGACTACTGATTGGTCAGAGTGGCATGATATCAAGAGTGTGTAACATCAGACTGATTACTGTCTGTGGTGGCAGAGAGTTATGGTGTATGCGTGCTGAGTGGAGGAAAAGGTATGCAGTGAAGTTGTCGTTCTGGCAAGACAGGTACAGCGATGGTGCTGTAAATGTACGGTGTAGGTTTAAGTTTGTGAGTGAATAAAAGCTGCAGCTTCTGAAGACCAAAGCGAAGCTCCTGAGTGTGTGTGTTGTTTCCCAGCTGTGTGAAGACGATCAGGTTTTCCTACGTTATGAGAGCACTACAGTATCATGGAATACAGTGGCGTTGAGCCGTTTTACACAAGTTTCAAACAAATACTGCCATAATATCATATACTCTAGTAAAATGCCCTATCCTAGTCGCCATCACATGACAGTCATTGACCACTGAGCCCTCTATCTATCTATGGGTTTATTATAATAGCACCTTTGCACCTGATTTATTAAAGGAAAACCAGCATAAAGCACAGCCCAATTTGTTATTATCCAATATACATATAAAATGTATAAGAGAAAATATATAAAAACAAGATCAACGATATCATTGTCCATCGTTTTACTATGGACATCATATGCCAGTCAGTATTGGTAGACATCACCAACCCTAGGTTTTATAAACTTTTTAAAACTACTACTCAATAAGTATCAACTGTAACAAATTATCCATATATATATATCAATCACTTGCACACTGGCCCTCCTGGCTAGCTCAGCAAATGCCTTCAATGTTTGCAGGGGTAGAAAATTGAATTCAGCTAATCCTGCAACCCCACAGGTCTGGTGGAGGCCTGTCTGAGTTAAAGTTGTTGGAATTTGCTTCAACACAAAAAGACACAGCCTCCATACACCTATCTACCAAATCACATCATTAACACTTATTTTAATGTCCAAGAGGCTGGAGGTGGAACTTGCTGGTGCAGCTGCCGTGCTATATATATAGCTGGTGCTGCTCCTTTCAAAGGCATCAGTGGGGCTTGTGTCATGTATGATCAGAGGATAAGAGAGATGCTCCAGTTAATGTGAGCCGCTGTCGGCCTCCAACCCGGATGAAGAGAGTGAGTGCCGAGCAAAGTGTCAAAATGATTTCAGTTTAAGAAACATTTGGTCCCTGAGCAGGACAGAGGGAGTCTCTCTCAGTGAGAGCTGCCACTTTATTTCCAAACATCTGCCTGGCTTGGACAGATGTTTGTCTCTTGGACTCAGAGTTGTGACTGATGGGTGAGATGGGGATGATGCTGTAAGGGTAGCTCCTGCCCACTTGGATGCTGCAGCACCTCTGGTAATACACTGACACTATGCAAACAACAGGTAAAACTTTAATCAAACTGATATTGCAAGGCGGAATCTATAATATATTTACTGTAATAAATCATAAAACAACCGTGATATGTTACTAGAGATTAAGGAAACATGCTAAACTGAAATACTCATGGTGTCCTCCTTTGAACTTTATATTCTGGCCTGTAACGTGTTGTTTGCCTGTTTCACATTAAATAGAGTTCAAATTAATGCTGAAAGTTCCCCAAATGAGTCATAAAAAATTATTAATAACCTCTTAGAAGGAGCAGATGTTTATAACAGTTAAAATAAGCAATATGATAATGGAGTCTGGAAAGCAGTAAGGCCAGCAGTCACTGAACTCAACTCCAGTGCGTAAATTTGAAGCAGTGGGCTTTTGTTTTCAGGAACTGGCTTATCTTAACATCAACCGACAACTGACAGTTATTATCAGCTGATCAATTTACAGTGCAGTACTCGTCGCTTGTTATTGTCAAATGTCTCACAACGTACAATGTCTCACTCGTGCGCTCCTGCAGCCTGCCTTAACTTCCTTGAGTCTTGGGAGGGGGCAGTGAGGGAAACAACTCGCTTCAACCATAGACCCTCTATTAAATAAAGACTCGACCTTGTAAATACACCATTGATGACTCCAATTCGATATTTGGACTGTAGCATTAATTTTTGGATGCAAAACTGTTGCATTTTGCTCCTTTAGCAATGCAGACTTTTCTATTTATTAGTGATGTTTTGATCATAAAGCCAATTCCAATGAGCCCTTATACCAAATGTAGACAAGTACATTAAAAATGATAACATAACGCCCATTTTATAAGTAAATAAAATCACACAGGCGGCTACAATAATGCAGTTTTCATTTGATGTTTACTCATAGTACAGCAGGCAGAGCTACATCATGAGCAGCCGCTTGTGGCAGGGAAGCACAGCTCGTGTCGATATGAAGGACGTAGGTCAATGAGCTCAGCTCTGTTGTAGAATTACACCCTCCTGACAGAACAACAGGATTAGAGCTCGATGTCCCTCTTAAAACCAGACACTCACTCTGCTGACAAAGGAAGGCAAAAGAAATTTTTAAAAAACACAGTCAGACTCGGGAGAGACCAAGGACAGCCTAATAAAAGCAGGTGTAAAATGTGTAGAAAATCGAGTGGCGATGGAGAGGAAGGAGAGTCAATGTGTGCAAGGTGAATTGTGGATATGTAAATGCCGAGCTGCCCCAGATTGGAGCAATGGAGATGAGGGGGCTACGATTGATGGGGCTGGTTTGTGTGTATGTGTGAGAGATGGGGGAAGGGGTGCTAGACGGCAGTCGCTGGGCACAGAGCCAGGAATGCCATCGCTGGAAGCCAAACAAGAGCATGGCGAGCCCTTGGGAGAACGCTCGCTAGCAACCACAGCAGCAGCCGCCACTGTTATGGCAGAATGTGCAGCCCCCCTCTGCTCTTCTGCGCAATCGCACTTTAGAACAACACAGCTTTTTCAACATGCTTTTGAAAAATATCTGACGTGCCACAGTGTTCGGCGTGTTTTCAAATGCACAACCTCAGACACCCCACGAAAAACAAAACAAAAAACATAACAAAAAGCAAAAGACCAAGTACAACCTTTCGAATTGTGTGAGGGTTTAGAAACTGCTGGGTAAGCACTGACAAAGTCCTTGCACTCTGCAAAGAGGATTGCACTCTCTAAAGTACTTGAAGCTATTCTCAGTGTGGTCATGTTAATGCTTTCTGACCCGGCCTGACGACAAGGAAAAGAGAAACTTGTGCTGCACTCCTGGCACTCTGGACTGGCCCTAAAATAACTTGTATGGACTCGCTCCAAAAGAACTGCCTCCAGTCCCAATGTCAGTTGTCTGCTCCAAAAGTAATGGAAACACTTTAACGAGACCGGTTGACAATTTATTGGTCCAACAGATCAAAGAACATCCTTAGCAAATGTCTTATTAAACTCCAATCACATAGCTTTCTTGCCGTTTCCACATTTTTCTTCATAAATGAGAATGAAAAAAAAAATCAAGCCTCTGTGTAAAGTAAGAGCATGTATCTAACTTTGTAACCTGTGCTGCTGATATTTATTTATGTACAGGAAAATGCTTTAAAGTAGCATTTATCGTAAACTATTGCCAATGGACAACCTATTACATAGAATTACATTTTGTTTAATACTGAATATAGTAGGTGCCTTGCTCACAGCCCTGAAGTAATCTGTGTAAAAATATAGCAACTACGTGTCCAGCATACAAAAACCAACATGGGATGAATGGAAGTAGCAAACAAGCAAACCAGCTTTAAAAAAAACCCCAAAACAATACGTTCAAAACTGAAACTTCTTTGACAGCAGCAAAGGGCTTTTCACAGAATGCAAGCTCATCATTTCCACTGAGGACTCCAGCTAAGCATCTGATCACTGACACCAAACAACCCGCCAAACCAAATGACACAATCTGGCAAAATGCCTCCTCTAGTCCAGCGCTAAGCAAATAGCCATCGAGAGTTCTGAACTGAAAGTGAGGCTACGACCTAAGCCTTATAGTAATCACAGTATTTAGTGGCCTGTTTTTGTTATCAAGCCCCCTTTGGCGCCTCTCTGTGAATACACACTGCTTCTTTCAGAGGTTTGGGTGCTGACTGGGGCCCCTGACCCGGCAGGGACAGAAAAGACCCCCCAGCCCCTTCCCCTTTTCCACCACCATCTCTTCATCCCTTGCCAGGCCCAGGCCCAAATTAGGGACTCTAACACATTAGTAAAACCAGCAGGCCTCAAAGCTTACGTCAGCCTGCCCTCTACATGCATCAGGGTGCTGGCATTCCCAGTCTGTATGCACTGCCTTCTCAATTTAGGACTATGTGTCACTGCAGGATGTCAAGCTGCAGCAGGAGCCGGTGGGCAATGATGATCGTCTCTATGGTGAAGGGTATACAGGAAGCAATCACTGACTATGTTTACGTGCATAAAATATTCAGGTTTTTTGCCCTTATTCTGCATAAGACAATACCACTAATAAGCTGTTTACATGGCTAATGAAAATGAATTCAACTCAATTCCTGTTTACATGTAGCTGTGCATACTCTGATTATGGAATAACATGGAACAGCTTTGTGTCAAAACAGTATTTTTCACAAATTTTTCCACTGATGCCAGACTTGTTCAACCTTGCAAACACAGCATCCCACTTTCGTTCGTTCAACCACCTTCTTGTAAAGGTCGGTGTTGCCATATTTGAGCATATCCAAAAACCTGTTGATATTCGAGCCTTTTATAATGTTTAAAATTAGGTGCATTTCTCTTCCTGACTAGAAACGTGGTATTGTTTTTTTGCAAATGAAACTCTAACACAGGCTTGCAAATTGTTTCACAAACTGCAGTAAAAACACCAACAGATGCATATTCTGAAAACCTTTTATACATGTCCAAAGAATGCGCCTAAACCAGAACAATACAGGCATATCCCACGTCTTAATTGTAAAATGCTCCATTAAGAATAAGGCCTAATTCAGAATGTCCAAACGGAACATACTATTTACATGAGCTGTATCAAATTCAGAATACTGTCATATTCTGAGTGGACAGTTAGTACTTAGTAAGTAATAAAAATGAATAAATAAATGTCTCAATACCATGCCGGACTGTGACAATAAAGGTAATTATTTTATTATTTTTATTTTATGAAAGGACTGCTACTGATGGCTGCATTGCTTTTGTTTTGCAATTGCACATACATAATTCAAGCACTCAATGCCAAGACAATTCATGCCAATTTGCTGCATATGCTTCAGTCATGGTTGCCTACTTAAATTTTATTTTATTAAAGGAAATCAGAAGCACTTTAAGTTTAAAAGGAAAAATAAATTTTATACCAACTAAAAATGCAGCACAAATCAGATTTATTATTCAAGTCTTCATTTCATCAAGATAAATATCCTAATGTGGACTTTTTAATCGTGGTATTATTGTACTGTGAGTCTTTGGTGGTGCTGATGCTCAAACCATGGACTGACAAGTTAAGATTTCCAACAGATACAGTTGATAAATAATTTCACAGTCTGGCCGCAAATTTAACAATCATGTCAAGGTTATGCCAAAGCAATGAAACGTGTGACTAAGGCAGGGGTCGGTAATCTCAGCATACATAGTAGCCACTCCAACACGTCTTTTAAAGTGAAGGCCAGAAGGTACTAAACTACCAGCTATTTTGTTCGTAAATGGCTGAATGGTTGAGGATGCAGGGGCAACAACTGTGCACACGAGCAGGCTACAGTGATAAAACTCGGCTTGCTAATGCGTTTACTGCCAGTCAGGTGATGCATGTTAGATCCAGGGAGCTCTCTGGAGCTGCAACAATATCCATGTCAGCTCTGCTACACACCAATGCAACAGCAAGCGTTCAACCAATGCTTGCAAAGCTACTACAAATACAACAACTCAACAAGCAATAACACAGGTGCCCTTGAATCATTTGAACCGCGAAGCTACTGTGCTGTTTAGGCCAACTAGTCCACATTACCATTAAGAAAACCTACAAAATCAGTGCTGAGGTTAGCTAACTGAAAAATAAGGACCCATAAAAAAGCGACAACTGCCATAAAGAGCTCTCGCAGCGGAGAAAACACTGATGTCAAAGTGGGCTGAGCTGAAAATATTCTCATTCCCATCACAGCTGCCATATTTAACTCTAAATTCCGCATATTTCCGCAAACAGAAAGCGGCAAGGGGGCAAATATGTCGTGCTAAGCGCCCAAAGGGATTAATAAATCCTACCATGAAGCGTTCAGGAGGTTCTCGTTAGCGGCGGAGCCTCTGCAGCCATTTTGTAGTAACTGACCGGAGCAGCAGCTACAGACGGCTGAATCGGTGGTAACGGCGGGGGGAGGGAGGCGGAGCCACGCCGTGCCATGTGACCTTCAATAACAAAACAAACTGGTCCCACTTCCTAATGCTCCGCCCCCGGCGTTTCCATGACAACTGCAGCCCCGTGCCTGGGGTACGTCCCAGGTCTCTTAAATTGCATCCATGCGCCCCTCACTTGCGTCCTTTCCTTGCGTCTTAGTCCCTCCCACCGAGGATTTATGGTGAGACGCGAGCATACGATGCGAGGAGAGAGGACGCGAGGAAATCTGTTTTAAGAGACAAGAGACGTCCTTTCCTCTGAAAAATCACGTGAAATGGTTTGCGTTTGTGGTGACGGCAGCAGCCGATCACAGCGGGATCAGCTGTCAGTCTTAACAGCTGTATAGACTTCTGATGGAGTTTGTGTCTGTACACATGTGTTAATATTAAATAACGACTCACAGTTGTCATCAGTGTCAGAGCAGCAGCCACATGTTACCTGTCCAACAAACACCTGCACATAAAAAAACATCCTGCAGTCTGCATCTATACTGTGACTGTGTCTGTAGCCTAAATGTATTCCTCCATTACTTGCATGTGTGTTTATTGATATTCTGATTGTGAATTCATTATTGAATTACTCAGAATATGATTATTGTGGTTTTAAAAATGAGAAATTATTTATCAAGTTAAATGTTTCTGGGAAAAATAAAATTAACTCATATCAAAGGATGAAATGACGATAAATGATGTAAAAAGTGTTTCTCACTGACATACCGACCCTCTTCTCTCTGACTTTAGTTGTAATCATAAAGAAAAAATCTCAGGGAAAATCGTGAAATGAAAAATGTATTGTAAAAATGACCAAGCTTGTTTGTGGTGATTTTTAGTGATGAGCAGATCGAGTTCATCCGAATCCTATGCGCATAAATCATCCTCCTGGCACCACCTGAACCAATTATTTTCTCAGATTTCAGAACAGAGTCTCCAGGTGATTGCTTTATTGTTAATTGTATTTAAGTCGGGGTGTTTTCTTTAATGATTTACTTTAATGATCAGAGAATCTGCCACAGACGGTTCCCTGCGCGCAGTTCCAGTGCCAAGTGCGCAACTGCGCACCGCTTCTCTCCTGGGGGAGAGACGCTACACCCGAGATCCGTCCGCTATTAATCATAAAGTTAATTTTTATGAACCGACCCGCCTGATCCGCTGATCAACTGAAACCTGAGCACCACAGATCCCCAATTAACTGAGATTTTAAGTGGATGGCGAATCAGGAAATAAATTAAATATGAAACTTTGGAGTGAAACACTTAATCTGTTATTAGTCTTCACAATGAAACAAAAAAAACAAAAAAACAAAACTCCAGTCATGTTCTGATCCATCAGATCAGTCTGATCAGATGCAGCGTCCAATCAGTAAACAAGGGGGTGTGTCAGCCAGTCAAAAGACTTCCGTGAAGGCTGCCCCCTTGTATCTCCGCTCATGACTCCTCCGATATCCCTCCTCGATCCTGCGAGCCGAAATAAGAGACTTGGGACGGGTCAGCAAGATGGCGGAGCAAAAGAACGCCCGGTTCGAGCGAGGAAATGACAAGTCAGAGACCTGGGACGGACCTCTGGTCTCCATCAGTCCCAGCTCTGCTGTGCACTGATGCAGCTGCGTGCCCCTCCCCCTTTCCTTACTGACGATATGTAGCCAAAGAGAGTATCTTTGATGTAGCTGAAGGAGAACGTAAGCAAGTATACGAGTCAACAAAATGCTGAAAAGTGAATTGTCGTGTGGGGATCAATATAAAAGCGTGTAGTTTGTACAACATTGGAGCCACGCTTTGTTTTTACACCAACAGAGGGCAGAAGTTCTACTATGAACAAATCTGAGAGCTTTACTCCACACTGTGCACAGTACATTGATGAGATACGTTTCAGTTACAAGTAAAACTACTGGTGTTTGAAAAAAATAAAGACTTGTTCTAAAGTAAAAACTACATTTAGCAGCATTCAATCGAAAGGGGTTTCTGTTTCTCCAAATGTTAAGTCTAAATTATTCCCAGCTCATGCACTGTCCTGGTCAGTGGTCACACTCACCTCTCCAAACCTGAGCCTGCTGCAGAGGTTTTTTGTTTTGTTTTGCTATGTTATGTTTTTTCATCCGACTGACATGGTTTTCACAGGTTCTCCTTTGCGTTTGTAATCAGATAGCTTTGTTGGCTACAAAAAATGCAGATGCGAGGTTTGGATATTAATTCAGATTATACTAATTTGTACTTAATTGTGATTTTTAAAGTAACTAATTAGATTTCATAGTGTAATGCATACTTAAGTACAAGTACAGACAAAAATTACTTAATTACAGTAATTTGACTTGTTATAATTTTAGTTACTTCCACCCCTGTACAATTCTGAGGTAAGCTACTGGTGATAGGAGAAACTTTATTGATCCTACACTGGGAAATTCACTTCTTAAAGCAGCTCTATAGGTAGCTCTAGGCTACTTGTGCTTTAAGATAAGATAAGATAAGATAAGAATGACTGATAAATAGAAATGCAATTAAAATAAGAATAAAAATACAACGTTTTAGTTCCACCTCATGTTGTGCTATGTTTGTGTCAAATGTTTGCACCATGAATTGTATCACTGGCAGGTTGTGAAAGCCTCTTTAAGAATGTTCAGACCATTCATACTCTTAACACACTTAATCCTTTTAGGGTCATGGTTAGCTGGTGGTTATCCCAGCCGGCAGGCACGTAGACACCTTGGGGGAAATCCATGTGATATATGATGAGGACTTAGTAGTGGCGAGGAGTTGTGTGGCCCAGATCAGCGTTAGATAGCACATGGAAGTCACCTGACATTTTCCTGGATTCACATTCTTCATTTATGTTTTGTTTTGCTTTGTGTTGTTTTGTATTGTTACAGTTTTCCTCTTTTACGTTGTTTTTGTCTTTTAAGGTAATTTTCGTCTTGTCATGTCTTATACATCATTTTTGTCTTGTTTTTATTTTTACATAATTTTTGTCTAATTACATCTTATTAGGTCTTTTATATTGTCTACATTTTTTTTAAAACTTTTTTTGTCTTGTTATCTCTTTTACGTCATTTTCATCTTGTTACATTTTTTACATGGTTTTCGTCTTTCTATGTTGCTCTCATCTTGTTACCTTTTGGTATCGTTACGCTGTTTTTGTTTTGTTGTGTCTTTTATGTTTACACTTTAATACACACATCATATTTGAGGTTAAAAATAAATAAATAAATATTGATAAACCTCGTGGTGATAAACATGATTGAATACAGTAATGGCACTGCAATTAGATTTTTTTTTTGTTTTTTTTGCTGCATTTCAAGTACAATACAACCATTAACAGGCATATGTATTGATATCAAAAAACAGCTGTAAACAGTAGGTGAGCATCAAACCACTAAAATGTAGTTTCAATACACTGGTGGTGAAATGAGTCATCTCCGCCAGTCAATATCTTGATCATTTCACACTGAGAAATGTCCTTTGCACATGGCACGGTGGAAATCTTATCACCACCATCTAACTGAGGAGAGACAAATAGAACTGAAGCGCCTGCCAGGCCAGTGTGTCACCACTGAATGAGCCAGATCTGGAGCTGAATAAATGCCCCCTATCTGTGTCTCATTATCAGACACCCAAGTCCACTCTAAATGAGACTCCAGTGGCATCTGATGGGGAAATGAATCTGGAAACATCAAATGGTGAACACCCACAAGAAATAACGATGAATCTGATTACAAAGCAGGGTAATCACCAGCGTGTGCTCACAATTACACAACCATCTGTACTCAGTGTCGCGGGCATATGGATTATGGTATCACCCGCATCTGGATAATCGCACAGATATACATTACAGTGATGGTGGCAAACACAATTATTCAGCCTACAAGATGATGGAGTGCAAGGGGAGAAGTGTGTGGAGAGGAGAGCAGTGGAGGCACTAATCATGCACTATGCTTCTGTTATGCAGTAGATATTAATATTTTCTATGTATCTATTTCTTGAAACTGTGTGTGTGTGTGTGTGTGTGTGTGTGTGTGTGTGTGTGTGTGTGTGATATTTCCACAGCATACTTCTGAACACATAACTCGATTTGCAAAGGAATAAACACTTCTATTCTTACCATTTTGTCTCACTTTAGGTAGCTATACAGATGTTGTTTTGGCTGAATGGTATATTTGTCCTTCACCCTCATTTAAATACAATTGATGCGATGTAATATATAACATATTACATAATCTGTTCTCTAACATCTGTAACACTGATACTGTTTTGTAAACAAAGGCCAAAGAGGTGTTTTAAAGGCTATTTTTTGACCTGTATCAGTATCAGTCCCTTGGAGCGAATGTAGATTAGTATAATACTGATATCTGGCAACCTTGGACATGTTCACAGACTGACTGTTAGTAGCGTATTATAAAATGCTTAAGTCAATATTAAATAGATAAATATGCCCAAATATGGCTATGAAATAAATAAATGAGGAATATATACAGAGAGTTGAAGCAGAGCAGGATGCCAGGGGCCCAGGAGCCAAACCCAGCAGGAAAACCGCCTTGGTACTGTACTCCCCATCATGGAAATAAATGTGTCAGGAAATAAAAGTCCATATAATAAATAACTAAGTAATTCTTTGAAAAAACTTTTTAACATTATTTATTTATTTATTGAACGATGTATGTATGTGTATGTGCTATATCTGCGTGTGTGTGTGTATGTATGTACTGTATCTATGCATGTATGTATGTAACATATGTATTAATGTATGTATGTATGTATGTGTGCACATTATGTACATGTACATTATGTGGTAAGTTCAGACAAAATAAAACCCAACCTTGATGTCTCCACTGTGGATGTCGGCAGCATTGATCGGTGCACACAGCCAGTCAATGTGAATCAGAGAAATTCAATTATGACCCCGGCCAGCTGACCTGTCTGGAGAGGGTAAAGTTCAACAGTCAGATTGTTACCACATCAGCCTGACCCTGTGGGAAATGCAAGGGGGTCAATCAAAGTGTCATTTCATACCAAGGAGAACGAGACAAGTCTGGGAGACCTCAAGCGAGCAGAGAGACGTTTATATTGATTCAGTTAATGCCTGAGTTAGTAACACAACTTATGACATACACAGTGTATATGCTGTCCTAAAATTCATGCTTGATGAAGATTGCATTTTTAACAGTGACTTATGGTAGGATATAAGTAATAAGCATATTTTATGCCAAGAATAATATATCTATGCTGAATGTCATCAATGGTGAGTTGTAACTATGTCCATTTAGTCAAGTAATGTATTCAAGTACAATTTTAAGGTATCTGTACTGCACTTCAATATTTCCATTTCATGCTACTGTATACTTTCATTTTTTACTCCATTTGAACGCTACTTAATCCTTGCTTCAGACTGTGAATTTAACCAAAATAATGAGATTATCAAACAGTAATCTCTAGAGAAAAATTAAAACTTGCTGTGACTTGAGCAAAACAGAAATTCTACTTAAACATAATGCATCAACCAAAAATAATCCAGTGCAGTAGATAACATACGCAGGGGCCATTTTTCTACATTTTGAGAACTTTTACTTTTGATGCTTGGCACATTTAGCTAATAGCATATTCTTTCCTGACTGAGGGTGATATTTTTAATGCAGGATTTTAGTTGTAATGGAATATATTCATACGGCAGTATTGCTCATTTTATTTGCATAAAGGATCTGAATACTTCTTCCACAACTAAATAGTACTTTGTTAAGGGAAACAAATGACACATTAATGGGAATGTTAAGCTATATGTAGTACGTAAAATGATGTTCCATTGCCCAACAGTCTGAAGTTCTAAACAAAAAGGTACCAGGTGTTTGTAATAAAATCACTTTAGAGATGAAGATAACATTTCTACAGAGCCTAAATCCCCTCCTCCTGTGCTTGTATTGATGCATTATTCCTACATTAGTGCCGCCATCTAAAAACCACTGGAGGCTGCACAACTCCAAGCTAAATCTTATGTTTGTGTACTGAGACAGCAGGTGACAGTGTGGTTGCCCGGAGCATGTCCATTAGAGAGAGTAAATGATGACATGTGTCAGTGTCAGTTCTCTGCAAACTGGAGGCCATCCATGGAGTCAATCAGTATGGGTCTGATGTGATACAGAGATCTCAGAGATCTTTGTGTTTCAGTGCTAAAAGCCCGTATTTATGCTTAACTTGGCATCTGCTTATCCCAAATTTGTTGAACCTACAAAATATTTTATTTCTGAATTCTACCCATACCTTGGCACAGCACATTTTGCTCCCCATAACCTAAGCAAGGTGCACAAGGGAGATAACCACAAGTATCAGAGTGATCTAATGCAAGAGTATTTTCTCAGAAAAGCAAGGGGAAATGGAAGATGCCGGTGTTAGGGAAAGGAGCAAGGGATAAATAGAATGAAATAGTGATGATCAGAGGTGGCAAAAATACACACATTCCTTAGAAATACAGATACTCTAAAATGTATTGGAAGTATAAAAGTAAAAAGTAACCGTCATTTATCATCATTTTGCTGTTTTAGTCTTGTTATGTCTGTTATTGGTTACATGCACTGATTCATACACCAAGAAATTGTCTTTTTTAAGTGTTATTGTCCCATCCATTTAGGTTGAACACTTCCCCCTCAGATGCATTAAAACT
>JAJHUR010081173.1:0-18405 GCA_027495735.1 Lutjanus campechanus | reverse complement strand
TAGAGGTATAGTGTGTGTGTGTGTGTGTGTGTGTGTGTGTGTGTGGGTTGTTTAGGTGTGTGTAGACAAGTCTCTCCATAAATAAAATCATCGGTCTCCAAATCATTTCAAATTCTTCCAGACTGTCACTAAGGATATGTCGAATCCTCTCCAGGTGGAGGGTATCAGTCAGTAGTGTCAGTTATCCAA
The DNA here is from genome assembly GCA_027495735.1 of Lutjanus campechanus. Lineage (NCBI taxonomy): Eukaryota > Metazoa > Chordata > Actinopteri > Lutjaniformes > Lutjanidae > Lutjanus > Lutjanus campechanus. The sequence continues at coordinate 18,216 of JAJHUR010081173.1, read as the reverse complement.
ACATTAAAATTCGGTGCATCTTTCCTCCACTCCTCTTCTGGGCGGCACGATGGCGCAGTGGTTAGCGCTGCTACCGCATAGCAAGAAGGTCCTGAGTTTGAATCCCCGAGCTGGCAGGGCCTTTCTGTGTCGAGTTTGCATGTTCTCCCCGTGTCTGCGTGGGTTCTCTCCGGGTACTCCGGCTTCCTCCCACAGTCCAAAGGTATATAAAAAGGCCATAATAATAGGTAATTGGAGACTCTAAATTGCCCGTAGGTGTGAATGTGAGAGTGAGTGGTTGTTCGTCTCTGTGTTAGCCCTACAATGAACTGGCGACCTGTCCAGGGTGTACCCCGCCTCTCGCCCAAAGTCAGCTGGGATAGGCTCCAGCCCCCCGCGACTCTCACGGATAAGCGGTTACAGAAAATGGATGGATGGATGATGTAATAAAATAAAGAAAAAAAAGAACTTTGTTGAGTAAAAATAATCAATAATTATTAATTCTGAATTCTGAGTTTGAATATAAAGTGATGGATTTTTACATAGTGGTATTGTGTGTGTGTGTGTGTGTGTGTGTGTGTGGGTTGTTTAGGTGTGTGTAGACAAGTCTCTCCATAAATAAAATCATTGGTCTCCAAATCATTTCAAATTCTTCCAGACTGTCACTAAGGATATGTCGAATCCTCTCCAGGTGGAGGGTATCAGTCAGTAGTGTCAGTTATCCAAACATTAAAATTCGGTGCATCTTTCCTCTTCCAGAGCAAAAGAATTAGTTTCTTTGCACACAGGAGGCCATAGGACAGAAGATGGTGCTGTGCGCTCTGGAGAATTTTCGAGGTTTCTGATGCACCCAGTGTAACCAGAAATGGATCTGGTGATGACTGAACTCTAAAAACACCTGGATAAAATGAAAATATTGCAGTCCAGAATTCCTCATAGTACATAACTATGTGATGAATCTGCATCTGCTTGTTTACATTTTTCACATACTGGTGACGTTTCTGGGAAAATTCTATGTAGCTTTACCTTTGAATGATGTAACCTGTGTAAAATTTTAAATTGGATCAAACAGTGTCTAGCATTGAGGGAACAGTTGTAAACATATTTCAGGCCCTTGTCCCAGGTGTCCTTAGCTATTTCCATTCCTAATTCTTTCTCCCAGTCCCTTTTTATTCCGTCCATATTCATTTGTCCTTGTTCTTGCAATAGATCATTTATAAATGAAATTGCATGTCTTTCTGTTATGCAGTTCCTGAGACACTGATCCAGCTTGTCAGGTGTTGCACTCTCAAAACTGTCAAGATGAGTCTTCACAAAGTGTCTAATCTGGAGGTATCTAAAGAATTCTGTTTTTGACAGTCCATATTTCTCCTGAAGCTGCTGAAATGACGCAAACGATCCCCGAATGTATAGATCCCCAACACAATACACTCCGAAATTCTTTCCATTGATCAAAGGCTCCATCCATAATTGAAGGAGTAAATGATGGATTTGCAGACAGTGGCAATGTAAAGAACAGAGGTCTGAGCTTGAATTGTTTTGCTATTTGTCTCCAAATCTGGATAGAGCTGTGTATAATTGGATTATATTTATAGTATGATTTTTTGAGACGAGTGGGAGACATCAGTATAGCACCGATCGAGTAGGGAAGACAGTCCTCCCTTTCCATGTCCTGCCAGCTGGCAAGCACAATTGTCTCATCCAGCCAGAAGGAGATGCAGCGAATGTTTGCCGCCCAATAGTAGTGCATAAAATCTGGGAGGGCCAGCCCACCACTCTTTTTGTACTTGCACAGATGCCCCTTTCTGATCCTATGGGATTTATAATTCCAGATAAATGGTAGAATTATAGAGTCCAGTTTTTAAAAAAAGGTTTTAGTAAGGTATATAGGTAAATTCTGAAAGAGGTACAGCAATTGAGGGAGACAGACCATCTTAACTGCATTTACTCTACCTATCAGGGAAATCGGGAGTGTTTTCCAGAACTCTATTTTACTTCTAAACTTGTCCAATATGTGTCGCTTATTTCATGTTAATTAATTGCAGAGCTAGACTAGCTCTGACTAGTCTGACAGGCATGAACTGATGAAGCTTCTTGGATAAGAGGCGAAACGTCTTCAGAAAAGACTTTTGAACAAGTCCAGTTGCTTTCGATTTAATCCTTCTTTGGCTTTTTTCTCAGTGATTTAGAGGAGTTGTTGCTTTCCCTTTCTGGGAGTTTTTACAGTTTCATTTCCTCTTTCCAACTGTATGTGCACCCAAATTATCCACTTTGCATAAACAAAAACAAAACAGAAAGTGTGGGGTATTTTGAAGATTTTTTCCCCCCAGAGTCCAAGTGTGCAACAAGCCATTTGGTTCACTGTTGCCCTAATTTACACTTCAATCTTTTCATTTTGCTCTATGCTTACTGAGACAGAAGTTGTGTATTTAAAAATGATCAAAAATACAAGAGGCTCTTCCAGTGCAGTACAGTGGTATGATGTGCCACACATTGAAGCTGTATCATGATAAATTATTCCAGTCTGCAAGAGATCTTTTTCATGGCAGATAGATGTAATTAATTCCTCACCCATTGAGCCAGCTGGCATATTATAAGAGCTCTGGAACTGGCTGAACTAAATGGTATGCAGTCTTCAGATGTAGTAGTATTACTTTCAATGTCCAGCAGGTGGCATGATCGCTGCAAAGTTAGACAGATTCACACATCAGTGAAGGTTTACTGAGTTCACACAGAGTAAACTCTTTTTGCTCCAGTGAAATCCAGGCAAAGTGCCTCAGCAAATATCATGGAAGCAAATGATGGGCTTTAACTCATCTTCTATCATATTCTGTCATGCAGTGACATGCGGAGAAATACACGTAAAAACAATGAAGTCACAACAACACACTGTGTAGAGCACAGTGTTGGAGTGTAATCATGTGTGAAAGAACAGTTATTACAGTTATTCTCTGTCATTCTTAATTACTGCTAAATGTCGACAACATTACATAGATAAATATAATTAGATTGACAACTTCCCAGATAATAAATGTGATGAAACACAATGGCAAGAAATACTTTCATCACTGTAATTTATTATTTTATTGTGCAAGTTGTTTTTCATTTTGCCCGGGGGAAAAACCTGAAGAAGAAATGACCTATAAATACCCTCAGAGACAAACCTAAAGTCATCCTCACAAGGATAAATTAACAACAACAGCAGCAGCACACACACACACACACTCATTGCACTGCTCGCTGCACTCCTCCATTCAGCTGAGTCATAATCCTATTAGTTAGCACATTTCCTGTTTATATTCCTGTCTGCGGCCAAGGTACAACACAGTCACCTTGTTGCTGGGTTCATATGCCGCCATGGCGACTGCAGCATTTCCTGGACGTTGCCTCATTTCCAGATGAGTTGTTTACTGAACGTGAAAGTGAAAGTCATACCACCACACTTTTGTTTTAGTTACATGTGCGAAATTTGATATATTTCCTGTTTTTGTCAAATTTAGCACATCAGTTAGAGTGCTTGTTGAATAAATGTGACAGTCAGTGACTAAAACTAACCTTTAAGGATGTAATTCAAGTCGTCTTAGAGAAAACAAGACATGTGCTCCTCCTCTTGCCTAATTTTTTTTAGGCTTAAAAAAATCTTCAGAAAATGATGTTGCGTTCCAGACGACCCAGAACGCAAACATTTTCAACCACTTATTAGAAAAAGTGCAGTGGAGTTCCTACTTGTGAAATCAGGGCAAATCCATCTGACCCGACCATGAAGGAGTGAAAAATAGTCTGTTACTTCACGTGTCGTTTTACTCCTCTGTGTCATTTGCACAAGGAGGCTGCGCTGCTGAGGGTTCAAATTTTTTACACTTGCCAAAGAAAATCACCAGTTAGTCAGGTTCAACCATGTTTTTATTAGTTATTTTTGGTGTTGTGCACCTGGAAAGTTAGTAGGTCAGAAGTTGGAAATTTCAGCTGGGAAATTCCGACCTCTGACTTTGAGTGGAACACAACATAATTCCAGTGGTGTGAGAGAAAACTAGACTTTTGCTTTTACTTTTCCTCCTCTCGGCTCTGTTTTCAGGCTTTATAAAAAATCAAGCCTCTGTCCTGTGGCCAATGACAGACAGTCGACTGTTGAGTCTCGCGCCAAAAACGTCATTATTTTTATGACCTGGGAATGATATTGTTTTCTAGACCACACCAAACTAAAATTTCCCCAAGACGGTCTGACTTCCTACTAAAAAACGTGCAATGAACGCCTCCCAAAGTCGGATTCCTAATTGTGAACAATTCCATTGAGACTAACTTTATAAAGAAAACTGTCTGATGTCACACAACAATAGCCACACCCAATAAAAATAATACACACTAACATATCCTCTTCTTCATGTGAACTGATGTCACAACATGTAGCGATGTGTCACAACATCGCCCTGAGGTTTCAATTGTGTGTCCACTTGCCAAAGAAACTCATTAATTCATCAGGGTCAGCCATGTTTTTTGTTTGTGTTTGGCTACATGCACCTGGAAAGCTTTGAGAGCAAAAGTCGGAGGAATTTAGTGATTTTTTTTTTAAGCCAGCTGGTTTGTGTTGAGTTGAGGCACACCACATTCACTTTGTAACAGCAGCAGGCAATGAACAACATGACATCGCACTAAAATTGGAAAGCAATTTGTTAAACAGACTGGATCCCCCACATCAATAATTAGAACAAGCTGCAGTATTATTTTTTTTTGTCAGTATACACAGATCATTTTATTTTATCACTATGAATATGTCGTGGCACATGGTTTGGGTTTTTGTGGATTTTGCATGCTGGCATCGGTGGATTAGTAATATTTGTGGCACAATTCATGAGTTTCTGATGCCAGGCATGTTTTTACACTCTTTCCTGAAGAGGGCGCACATTCCCTTCATATCAGCTCACACTGCATTCAGAGGAAATGGGGAACACTTGATTTCTCTTCCTGTCACATGAGCGTCTGACTCACTCATCTGTGTGGTCAGTGAAAGTGAGTCATGCGGGGATTCCTGCTAAATTGATTTGTGCATGTGCGTGGGGTCCTTTCATGGTGTGTCGTTTGAATTTTCAGCCGGCGTGAGCGTGGAGCTCAGCCTATGAGAGGACAGGCTCTCACTTCAGATTAGATGGTATTATGAATTGAGCAGGACGCGCTGATCCAGACGCAGACGGACCACCAGACGGTCAGACGGACAGATTAACCACAACCGCACCTCCAGACAGACCCATACACACAAATGACGGGGGGGTCACAGATAACATGTGCACCTTGACCTACAGTGTGGTTTAATGTGCTGGCACAGTGTAGTTATCTGGCCCTCTGTCTATCCAGCTGTGCTGTGTCATAGAACATCCAGTTGTGCAGTCACCACAACATTATATAATCATTTAATCTCCAAACATTACATTTTAATACAAACTTTATCTTGTGGAATTGGAATCAATACTTTAATACTACAGACTAAAATAAATTCTAAGTATATACAGTAAGATCATTTATTTAAGGTCCCTAATTAATTTTCCTTTTTTCTGGAAAGTTCTGGAAAGAACTCTATAAATAGGTACTGATTGATTTCCAATTTCCTGGAAAGAACTGCTCCATTTGAGCCCTGAATATCATTCATTCATTATTCACACATTATCTGAAATGTTATCCTCCATATTTGTTGAATTGTGTGCTTGCCTACTGACACTAACAACTGAAGGAGCAGTGTGTAAGATTTGCTGAGATTTATTGGCAGAATAGGTACAGCCATGTTTCTATGGTAGCTCAGAAGGGACAAACTAAACACTGGCTCTAGATACGGCCTTTCACATTTTTCGCAAGTCTCGCTGCCCCTGTAGGTTCTCTGACGCAGAAAGGGGAAGCAGAGGGTGTGTTAGTGGATGACACTAAATCCCACACACTGGTACTTTAAATCGGACGTGTGTTCTCACCGTCTTCATTTTCCCTACAATTAGTGCCAAATTATATAGTTCTTTCCAAAAACCTTCCTATAAAATTACAGGTAAATGTCAGTCCCTTTTAGAAGGTGGAGGCTTATTATAGTAATATGGGACCTGTAAAATACCACAAATTGTACTCATAAACCATAGCAGAGTTTATTTTTAACACTTTTATTGTGAAATTTAAACATAAGTGCCCACTGTGTAATGAAAGGATGGTGGAATGTTTGCTTTTTTCCCTTTCTTGTCAACAGTCGGGTGAGAATTGATAACGCTATGATGTCTCTATCTAACTATGTTGCAAGAGCTGGTTAGCTTAGCTTAGCACAGACTGGAAACAAGGGGAAGCAGTTAGCTTGGCTCTGTTAAAACATTATAAAATGTTGTTTCCGTATAAACAAGATATAACATGTTACTGAGCTTTAGAATCAGGTGCATCATGTTACGTTTTGACTAAGCCAGGCTAGCTGTTTCCCTCAGTTTAGCTAAGCTAAGCTAATTAGCTGCTGGTGATAGCTTAATAATTACCATGGAGACATGAGAGTTGTATTGATCTTCTCACCTAACTCTTGGCCAGAAAACAAGGTTATTGCCCAAAATTCAAACGTGGTAAAACAAAATATGTAAGCAGAAAAACAAAACAAATTTAAGTAACTGAACATATCTTGCGAAATCTAACATAAATAATAACATAAATAATATCTATTCCATGGTTGAAAAAAGTGTAAGATGATGTAGAAAAACTTTCAGGTCCTACTCCTTTTTTACACATTGTCAATCAAATCATAAAAAAAATGTCTCTCTCTAAAATGTTAGCTTGCGTAACGCTGGAGCTAAAAGGGATGCAGTGTCGTATTTTACTTGGTTACTGGAAACAAGTGGAATCAAATTCTTTTTCTGGATGTAGAAGTGAAGCTGGTGGACTTCTGGTTTTGATTTTAGACATCTCATTAGTGTGCACAGTCACCGGTCACCAAGCATCCAGATGACTCATCGATTACTTCAGTCATCCAAACTCCGATGTGTTTATCACACACACCAACCTGCAATCATCCCACACTGCACACCGACTACCACACACCACATAATAAAGAGGACTATCACTGGTTTAAAGTAAATGACAGCTTCCAAGAGTTGGTTTGTCTTCATCACTATACCACCCACAGACACAGTTATATAACGATAAAGAAGAAGACAGAGGCAGTTTGAGATTCATTCATTCACTCGAAGAGTAGCCAAGGCCAATGCCTGCGTCTTTGATCAAATCATATTATCTGCCTACATTATTACCCTAATTACCCTCTAATAAAGTCTAATAAGGGTGGGAAATAATACACTTTAGTTTACAGTACAGCTCTGTTGTAATGTGTCTCTAGTTACCCTCTTATAAACTCCAGTTCCATTATTCAGTCAGCCATATGAAATTAAGTGACAATGATTTATTAACATTACGCTGCTAGTTTTACTGGTAATTAGTCATCAAGGGTGAGAGTGGACAATGTAGAGCAATGTTGTAGCTAACAGATGTTATTTATTACTGGTCAGGTTTTAATAATGACTCACAAAGTATCATACCTAACATACCTCGCATTGTATTAGCACTGTCGTACACTATGCAAGGATAATTGCATTTTTAGGCGTGACATAGTGAACCCAAACCGCCCAGGATGCCTCCAACACCAGACAGAGGACAGGCGTCTATTTGTTGCTTGCATTCACAATGGGTGTTATGGGTAAAAATGTAGGTGTGAATAACAGCTGCACCTCCTTTTGAAATTCAAACTTAAGGCTGCTGCTGATTTAAGAAAGTCAAACCATCATGGACATTATAAAGCATTAGGGGACATATCTTCTTTTTTAACTTTCATTTATCCATGTGATTTATTCACTGAATGATGTAAAGTATGACCTGTGCTTGCAATGTGTGTCAAGAGCACCCTGGGTTCATTCAGTAGTTGCAGTTTCTATCTTATCAGGGTAGAAAAGTCCCTTAAACACTGTTTAGAGCATCAAACTCCAACTGAAACCAGGGTGATGACATTCATGGCAATTTCACTGAATTGTCACTGTCCAATAGTAATAGTAATAGTAAATTGTCACTGAATTGTCCAATAGGACATGAACTGTACCTTTGTAACCAAACTTTTATTCAAGTTGTTCTTCTGACCACACCCTATACAGTGGTGACAACAGCCAAGGTGTTGCCACAGAAGGGTGATGCCAAAATACATACAAAATACACACAAACACACACACACACACACGTCATGTTTTCCAGAGGTATGTAGCTGTTGACAAGGTGGAAATGCAATCACATCAGAGTTCAAAGTCAGTACTGTACCTGTCTGATACCTGGATGTAAGAAACAGATTGAAGATCAAAAGCTTATTATATTTGAATATTTGAAAATCATAGATGCAGAATTTGAATTAAGTCCTACTTTATATCGTACACATTCAGAGACACTGCAAAAACATATAATAATAACTAGAACTGCAAGCAGCCTCCCGCATGACTCAGCCCCCAGGCGTCGCGGAGCCCAGGCAACACAAACTGCTGTGTTTCGTAACCGGGAGGCACGTCATCGAGGTTTTCTGTTGAGCGTGGGGTCAAATCAGGCTGCCCTCTCTCTCTGTTCCTCTTATTGCAATGGGAAGAGCACTGTAAGTGTGAAAGGCAGAATATGTTTGTTGTAACAAGTCAACAATGTTTTTTTGTAATAAGCAATGCCCACTTTGCCCAATATGACTAAACTTTACAGCTGGCCTCGGGAGTGACTCCACATCATGCTCACCAAATTTCGTACGAATCGGATCAACTTTCATGCCACTTTTTTTTCTCTGTTTATAGCGCCCCCTATCGACCAATTTGCGTCAAATTTGGGACAGAGCCTCTGGTTGACTTCAGAAACGTTTGACTCGAGTTTGAGTTTGATAGCTTTTACTTTGGCAAAAATATGCAATGGTATGTGTTTTTTAGCTAGCGGAAAAAATTGTTTATTTATAAGTACCGCAATTTTTAGAGTAGCGAAATTCTTTTGATAACTTTTGATCAGGCAAGTCTGGAGACTGCGGCTGCAAAGTTTCATGCAATGTACCCTAAATCCTAGGAGGAGTTCGAAAAGGTAGGTTTTTGATGTGTAGCAAGGTACAAAGAGAAATATGCTGTGGAAGTGGGCGTGGCCTATGTCAGAAGATGCGACTCTATTCAGCGAACATGGGGATATAAAGTTTATGAAGATGTGATTTAATACGTGGAAGTTACAGGCCAAAATGCGTTTGCGTCCGTTACAGCGCCACCTAGTGGAGTAGATGCACAATTTTTAGTGTGGATGATCTTTCTCCCATTCTATATATACCCTGTAAATTTCACAGCCCTCAGCATAATACTTGAGCTGGAATAAATGTTTGTTGTTTATCTTGTAATAAGCCACGCCTACTTTGACCAGTCGTGATTACCTAAGAGATATGGCCTCAGGAGTGAGCCAGCATCATAGCCACCAAATTTCGTAAAAATCGGTGTTGCTGTTTAAGAGATATAACCTTCCCATATTTGCAGCGCCCCCTAGTGGCCAAAATTCGCCAAATTTGGGTCAGAGCCCCAGAGTCACATGTCAACCTTGGATCTGAGATTTGGTGTTGTTAGCATTTATTTTGACCGAGATATGCAACTGTTCGCCTTTTTATGGCTAGCTAGAAACGTTTATTCATTGATAATTTCCGCATATTTTGACCAAACAAATTTTTTTTGATAACTTTAGATCGGGTCCAGCTGATGAGTATCCCTACCAAATTTCACACTGATCAGACAAAACCCCAAGGAGGAGTTTGAAAAAGTAGGTTTTCCAGTTTTCGCAATTTTGCGAAAAGAAATTCTAGGCGGAAATGGGCATGGCCCATCCCATTTGATTCAGAGCTATTGAGGGAATCTGGGGATATGAGGTTTTTGAATTTGCGACATATGGTGTGGGAGTTATAGCCCCAAACGCATTGCCCTTGGTTATAGCGCCCCCTTCTGGCAGAAGTATGTCATTTTTTGTGTCTGAGGTCCCTGCAGGGGTCTGGACCAACCCTCCAAATTGCACCGCCCTCCCTTGTACGGTTTAGCCTGCAACACCACTTTTATCAACGGAAGAATAAAAATAAGGAGGAAAAAAAAATAAAAATCCGAACAAAAACAATAGGGTTTGCCAGGCCCCGCGGGCTTGGCCCCCTAATGAAGTTGAAATGTCAAGAACAAATTTGAAATTTCAGTTGACAAACCAACTTTGTTCTCAAAATGTCAGCTTTTTTTTCAAATGTATTCTCAAAATGCAAAAAAAAAAAAAAAAAAAAAAAAAGAAAAATCTTCCTCTTCTCATATATTTTTTTAATTTATGCCCTAATATTTTTCCATAAACAGCTGTCTTGCGGTGAAACTAAGGATTTAAAATCTTAAAAATTCTGGGTGACACTGTATAACTTTAGAGAAGTGACTGCAGGATAAAAAAAAAAGAAATCTTAATGTCAGATTATTAGGATGACCCGCGCTGTATGTTGTACTTAATGCTTCATATTAATGCTTCATATAGAGATCAGGGTTATGTTAGTGGGCCATGCATCCTGAGAGTTAAGAGGATATACAGCAGCTAAGAGCAGATACAGTCATGATATGTTCAGTATTAGACCTGTTCTCACACAGTCGTTTGGTGGATTAAGGAGCAGTTAAGTGTGGAGCCAAAGACCAGCCATGGGTTTGGTATTTTGCTCTCAGTGTCCACATCGGCTCAAACTAACTGTCTAAATCACCAAACTAACTACTAATTAACTGGATATACGATAAATCACTGTTGCCAGTGGATAGAAATCAATTTAAATGTTTTTTTAAAAGTTATTTGAAGACAAAAGTCATTTAAATTGTTGACGTCATGGACTGCTGAGTTAAGAGGTTGAGCTGGTGAAGCAGAGACCTGCAGATAGAGGGGGTTTGTAAAAGATCCGGGGTAAGACCATTAGAGCTGTCCTACAGCTGAAGGAACAGAGGATCAGAGAGGTTCAAAGTTTTCCAAAAAGATCCACCTGCTGTGACGCTGGAAGAGTCTGTCATCAACCAACGGCTTAACAAATACACGCCAAGCACCGCGGCTACGGTTAGCTTTAGCTTTGGCTTATTTGTGCATATATGACAGAGGGTTCTTGGTTACGCCATTATTCATTCCAAAAATAGCCAAAAAACAAGATGACAAATGTGTCGGTCTAGCCTAAATGTCTGTAAAGGCCTGAGCTATGTGGGGAATTACACTGATGTGTTATTTTCAGTGTTTCTTTATCATAAATGTCATTGACCCAATATGTCCATAACACAATGACAAGCCTAAAAACTGGGGATAAAAAACCCTTCAGTAATACTTTATTTGAAGGGTTGTGCATAAGATTGTCATGACACTGTCATTAATATGAAGGCATCTTTATGAAAGTGTAATTCAGTCAGTTATGTCATCCTTAATGCAAAGTTGTCATTATTTGAGATGTCTTGACATTAATCCAGACAATAACGTCTTATTACAACTTGACATTGATCAAGCTAACAGTTTCTTTGTTATGACAAAGTGACATTAACTAAGACAAAAGAACCTGTCAGTGTCCTTGTCATGACAACTTAATATGATCAAACTTAAAGAAACTGTTTAGCTTTATGTTTTAACATGATGTCATAAGTTTTGGGGTTTGACATTGGCTGTCATGAAACCATTATAAATATTTCATGAATATTTTCCTTGACCTCAAGTAAAGTGGTACATTTTGGACTTATCATAAAGATGTTGTTAAGTTTTATTACACTGTCAGGTGCTTTTGTAATGGTGTCATGAATAACTTCCTGGACTTAAAGAAAAGTGGCACCACTTGGATTTGTCATAAAGATGTCATCAAATGTTATGTCAGTTTGATGACGATGAGGAGCACAGGGTGATTTAGCTTATAGATATAGCTGATGGACAGAAAGCTGTTGGCTCGTTTACTTGCTGCTAAAGTAGGCTAACCATTGTCTGCTGTTAAATGTAGTTGGCGTCAGCTAGTTAGCACGGTTAGCAGTGGGGCTAGCCAACTGATTCGCTGGCTCAGCGCCGGGGTGCCAGGAGCCAAACCTGGCAGGAAAACCACCTCAGTGCTGTAATCCCCGTCAAAGTGGCCACTGTCAGTCTTGGAGGCTGTATTCAGTCAACATTGCATTAAAGATGACATTGACCAAATGTCACTTTATGACAAATATTCATAAAGAGTCCGTCATGACAGGTGTCATAACACGGTTATGATGGTCTTATGCACACCTCTTCAAATAAAGTGATGCTAAGTCTTCTCAGCTCATAGATTACTACATAAACTGCATAAAACCACCAAGGTCTGACTCATATTTTCTCAGGGAAGCAGGGATGGTCAGTGGTTGTGGACCTAAACTTAGTAACTCAGCTGAAATTTCTAAAGAATACTTTTCATTTGCAGAAGTGACTTGTTGCAACACAGGGGACTTGGCTGCGCAACTGCAGAAACTCAGTTCTGTCAAACTGTTGCAAAAGAAGAAAAAAACAACAGAGTCATCACTTATTTCAGCATCAAAGGAATCAACCTTGTGTCGAACACGACCGTTGTGTTTCTCACTGTTTCAGATGAAGAAGTGAAATAGAATAAATGATGCATTGTGGCAGAGAACAATACCATTCTTTTGTAATGGGTCAGATTGATCTGAGGATTTGTACCTCTGACGCAGGCTGCTGCAACAAACTGGGGGTCAAGTTAGGTATCGGGTATTGTGGCGTCAGGCATGACAAATTTAATTTTACAAATCACTTAGACAAGCATTTCTGAACCTGATCCTGCTCTGTTCACCTCCACTGACTCCATAATCCTCAAAGGGAAGGTTCAAATTTGAAATAATTTTTGACCTCTGAGTTCAAACCAGTGAAAAATGCAGCTTGATCTCAGTGTGGAGAAGTGATTTCACACAGTGGTATCATATCTCATCTTTGCCATACTCCTTTCTCTGGTCTGAGTGTAAATTGATACTGATGCTGCGTGCATAATGCAAGAAACATTAACAGAGCCCTGCCTCATCACATGATTTGTTTGGTTTCTTGTTTCCCTGTTGATGTCATTTTCATCTCAGCATCAATACTTTGACTTATCTGAAACCCTTGTGGAGAACAATCGTAGCTCAACTTAATTGCAAAAAAATTTAAGGAATCTATTTAGCAAGCAAGCAAAGAAGTCTAAATAATTGACCCTTCATAAGCCCCACCCCTTTTTGCTCTGTGCTAACTAGCTAGCTAATTTACATAAATCATTAGTTATCTAGTCAGTTTGCGCTTTGCTAACGTTAGCTAACTTAAGAAAAACAGGGTACGACCGGGTATCAAACAATTATTGGAGCACACTGCAAAAAGAGGAGGGATTTAGGATGGGTAATCTGCTGAAAAGTAACAGATAAATCAATGAAATGTATTTCAGTATATAATCTTTGGTTCCATTTGGCAATTTTTCATTTGAATGTGTAGCTAAAAGTAATTTAAGGGGACACAGTTAGCTAAGAGGACGGTATCAGGTAAATAAACAATGTTGAAAAAGTTTGTTAAAGGCAATTTAAAAAGACAAAAAGACAAATGAAACAGTAGCCTTGGATAAAAGTAGCAGTCAAACAGTTGAAACAGTTTGCTAAAAGTAATGGATTTGCACAGTTAAAACAGTTATTGATTAAGTGTCAGATTTAAGTGTCAGAAGTGTAAGATTAGTGTCATGGTTTGTGTTTTTCTTGGTCACTTCCTGTTTCATTTTGGTACATCTTCCCATGTGTGTCTTTGTCATCTTTACCTCCTGTCCTTGTTCTTTTCCCGCTCTTTTTTGATCATTGATTATTTTCACCTGTCGTCGTTTGCCCACCTGTGTCTGATTAGTTTTCTGTCTACTTAGTCCCTGTGTTTCTCTCTGTCTGTGTCAGTTCGTGTGTTGATTTTGGTGTAAGTTCCTGAGCCTTCCCTGTGTTTCTACCAGTGTCTGTTGGAGTTATTCCCTTTTGGATTTTTGGATTTTGCCTATTTTAGTTTTGCCTTCTGGACTCTCACTTCGTTCATGAAAGCTTGTGTTTCTTTTATGTTTTGTTTTTTCATTAAATGACCGTTTGAACTCTGTCTGAACTCTTTTGGATCCACTCTTTTGCGTTTACTTGACACCCCCGTGACAAAAAGTACCCTAAGTGATAAATTACATTAGCTAAAACTCATTTATAAACAATGTTGAACCATTTTGTTAAAAGTCATTTATAAAAAAAAAAAGCCTGAAATGGTTTGCTAAATGTAGGCTAACCTGTAAGAATGCAAAATTAATTAATTTGTGTCTATGAGAACATTATAACAATCTCCACTTTTACATAATGTTTCGCAACATCCAGTTTAAAATCAGTTAAAATGAACACATCTGGAACATGATAGGTGGTGTTGATGGAGGAGTACCTGAGGTCATCTTAAAGGGCAGTGGGGGTATGTCAGAACCACTGATCTACAACACCTTTTGAGCTCATACTTGCATTGTAACTAGAACTTTTATGGCAAGCAGGTTTGGATGGATTAAACAACAACTTCACGGCAGTCATTACTATACATCACCCTGTTAAGTTATGCTTTATTTGTTGCACGTGTCCTCTTCACATGATGGCCCAGGGGTGGGAATTTAGGAGCCCTGTGAACAATAGTTTGAACAAGTTTAGCTACTGTTATTTCTCAATCCAATGACAGCAATCTTAAAATAAAGAAGTTGATTTACTGTCATTCAGTGATTCTCAAGTGTCTCAAGACAACAAGTTCAACAAGTTAAATTCTCAGATGTAAAGTTTAAAGAGCAGATGAACTCGGGGTCAATGATCAGAGCTGTAAGGTCATATTATTGGGGCTTATTGAAATTATTATGTACTGAAATGTACTGAAGGATGTAATTTTACGTTAAGACAGGTATGTCCAGGAGGATACTGTCCAATCTTAGCTGTAGCACTATACTGTACATGTGCATGTCCTTGCAGAGATGTCAGAATGTGACCCCTCGACTAAGTCACTCATGGCTTGAACCTCCTGTCTCTCTGCTGTTGCATAAGATCATTAATGAAAATCCTCAAGTGTAAACAGCGAGTCTTTGTTGGTTACACACAACAACCGGGTGGCACGATTGGCTCCATGGGTGCTCTGGACCTGTGACATAAGGCAGCTCACTGCCAATCTGCCTCACCCTCCTCTGTATTTATAGGTTTGGTCAGAGGGAAGGTTTGGCAGCTCCCGGGGGGACAGGAAATGTAACATTCCTGTGTGTGCGTGTGTGCGGTTTGTTTTGATTTTGATTCCAGCTGTTATTCATCCATGTGGTGAAAATGGGCTTATGTCACCAATAAAACAATAAGGAGGAGAAAAATAGAAGTAATGAAGTAGAAAATGTGGGAGCTGTAGAAGACTGCACGAAAGGAAAAGTATAAAAAAGCTACACAAGTTGTTGACATCAGGAGTTAATTTAATTATGTACAAAATTACCAATACAGCAAAAAAATATTGAATATGTAGGCTGTTTTACATGCATACATGCGTATATATTATATATTGTTTAACTGCAAAACTATTATAGAGTAATTTGGATGGTAGTTCCAAAAACCCATTATAGCAGAAGTGTACTGTAAACTAAAGTGTATAATTACAAACGGTTAGACCCTTATTAGACTTCATTAGAGAATAATTTGGGACACATTACAACACAGCTGTACTGTAAACTAAAGTGTATCATTTCCCATTGTTAGACCCTTATTAAACTTTTGAGCTATAATACATCAGAACTGTATTGTAAACTAAGGTGCATTATTTTCCAGTGTTAAATCCTTATTAGAACAGAACTGCACTGTAAACTAAAGTGTATTGTTTCCAACTGTCAGACCTTTGTTAGACTTCATTAGAGGGTAATTAGGGGACATTACAACAGAACTGTACTTAAAACTAAAGTGTACTGTTTCACACTTCTAGACATGTACTAGACTTTATTAGAGGGGAAATTAGGGAAACGTTACAACAGAGCTGTACTGTAAACTAAAGTGTATCAGTGCCCACTGTTAGACCCTTATTAGACTTTATTAGAGAGTAATTGGGGACAAATTACATCAGAACTGTAAACTAAGGGTGTATTTCCCACTGTCAGATGCTTACTATACCTTATTAGAAGGTAATTTGGAAAGGGGTAAAACTCCAGCAACACTTGTAGTACCAGGAACAACTTTATTTGTAGACCAACACGTTTCGGCTCAGGCCTTCATCAGGGTCATCCTTCTTCTTCTTCTTTCTTTCTTCTCTCCGTGCACCTTGTTAGTGGGTGAAGTCATGCCAGGAAACCCCCACTTGTTCCTAGAAGGTCATTTGGGGCATGTTACAACAGGACTGTACTGGAAACTAAAGTGAAATCACATATCCGCTGCTTCACCATTTAAAAACAATATGTGAAAGAAGTAGGCATCAGTCTTGGCTATGGGACCCGGTATGACACCAGCCAAAGAAAGACGTGTCTCATGTAGCGGATATGTGATTTCACTTTAGTTTACAGTTCAGCTGCAGTAACTTACTCTCTAATAAGGTCCAGGAAAGGTCTAATAAAGGGTCTAATGCTATCTAATAAAGAACAGCTTTTGTGTAATTTGATCCAACTTGATATGTACTTGTTACGTCTTATTAGTGTAATTTAAAATAAATTGCAACCAATTATGCTTTAATGCTTTAATATCTGGTTGTGAAAAGGTTTTTTTCCTTCTCAATCCTGCAAGTCATGCAATCCATGGATTTGGCCTTCTGCTGCAGTTTGCTACTAGAATACAACACACAAACACACACACACACACTGATACAAACACAATAGCTGGAGGCCACTCAGAATCAATGAACTCTTGGTGCACCGTGGAAACGTAACCGTGTTTGTCTGGGTCACCAACAGAGGCAAATTCAGTTCATTCCAGTGTTTTTCCTCTCACTGAGCACTGTGCACACAGTGGGTCCTGTCCAGACACAAATTACTGCCTGTCTACACTAACTTTGACTCACAGGCCAGACGATCCGATAATCTTGTCTGGAGAGGTGGTACTTTTCCAATGTCTCTCTTTATATAATTTCATGACAAACATGCAGACTGCGATATCAGTGATTTGACCCAAAGATGGCATCACTACACACATGCATGCATACTTTTAATTTAGCAGAGGGGATAAAGTAAAGCCTCTTGCAGAGTGTGGCATGAAGGAGGTTAAAGCTGGACTATAAGGTCAAATGTCATCAATATTTTTAATATAAAACACACAGTCAAATAATCAGAGGCAGTGTATGTCTTGTTTTAACCAGCAATTCCACTTTTAACTATGCAAACTTTCCAAAGGCAAAGCAATAAGATTTTCCTTGCATTACACCTCTCTGCATCCTCTGAAAACATGCAAGACGAGCAACAGGAGGCGCTCTGGCTGCTGCTTGCCCACTCTGAGCCCATGTACTGTAACCGCTGTTTCTGGTCCAACACTGGCTCATAAAGATGCTGTTGCTTTCTTGGGTTACAACAGAGTCTGCATGCAGTGCTGCTGACTTGTTGTAAAGTGTGTCCTGTAGGGCAAAATAGAGCAAAGTAGACAAAACTGTACAATGGTAGTTATATAGTGGTGTTAACTACACCAAACTACCTTTAGCTCACTTTTAAAGTTTGCACTATAAAGGCTCTTCAATGTTTCCAGAAGCTGCCACAGAAAGAGGAAACATACTTTGCACCATCAAAATACAAAAAATTTAAATCACCACAAACCCTCAATCTTCCTACTCCTTCCTCATTCTGCCCTGTGTGTTACCTTATTGTTCTGCAACAATTCTAACAAAGTAGTTTCAACAGGACAGCAAAATAAAAGGAACTGTACATACAGACAGGCCTGAGAAGAATCAAAAAATGACAGATGGTGCAGACACACTGGATCAGCTGATGGATGTCAAGTCAACACATCCTAATCTTTTTTTTATTTTTATCAAGATTAGGAGATCTGGCTGCACAGTGCATGATGGATACCGACCAGTTGCCATATCTGAATTTGCATAACCGCAGACGTTTTCAGAATCATATTTTAGTGTACTTTATTTAGCTTTAATATGAGAGGTTTGTGACCTGGTTACCATATTGCAAATGTATAAGCCAAAAACAAGTTATCATTTTCATCCAAACCATGATCCTTCCCTGACCCCTAAATAAGTGTTGTCACATTG